>PISW01003707.1:78796-195248 GCA_004023785.1 Mungos mungo
AGTAAACCATCTAATGCTGACCCTTTGCCTGTGCAGAGAACGTTGCTTTAGAAATTATCTCTCTCACTCCTGCAAGATAAATTTCCCCTTCTCTACTAGATCATTCCCACTAATGAAGAAACAAACTAACAAGTCTCCCATCTTAAAAACTCTTCTCTTGACCCTACTTTTGCCTCTAGCTAGCATCCTATTTTTCTGTTCCTCTTTGTAGTAAAATTCTTTAAACAAGCTGTCTGTACTTGTCTCTCCAAGTCTTTTTTCCTCCATTTTTTTCCAACTTACTCCAAAGAGGCTTTGCCTCATCACTCCATTGCAACTGCTCTTGTCAAGATCACCAGTGACCTTCATTCATCATTCTTCCCTCCTGGAACCCCTCTGTGAAGCTGGCACCCAGGACACAACATTCTGTTGGTTTCCTCCTGTCTCGCGGGTTGTTCAATCTCAGCCTCTGCCACCAGTTCCTCCTCTTCTGCCTGGCCTCTTGATGTTGGAGAGCACAAGCGCTCAGTCCTTGGAACTCTTTTCTCTCCTCCTCGATCCTTTCTCTCATCTGGTCTCATGGTCCTCCAGTATGTTACTGACTTCCAAATTCCAAAGTCTACACCAGAACTCTCTCCTGAACTCTGGACTCATATTCAACTGCCCACTCAACATTTTCATTTTTATATTGAATAGGCAACCCAAGTTTAACATATCCAAAAGGGATTTCCAGATAGGTCCCTAAAAATGTCCATACCCACAATCTTCCCCTACCCAATTGTTGTTTGCAAAGAATAATCTTTGACCCTCCTCTCTGCTCTCATTCCTAATCTGGAAGTCCTAAGGGCTCTACCTTCAAAACAGACCCAGAATCTGCCATCTTCTGTCAACCTTTATTGCTACAACCCTGGATCCAACCATCAAACTTTTTTTTTCTTTTTTATTGTGGTAAAATACATACAAAATTTGCAATTAGTGACATTTAGTACATTCATAAGGTTGGGAAGCCACTCTCATTATCTATTTTCTTTTCTTTTTTAAAAAAAATTTTAATGTTTCTTATTTATTTTTGAGAGACGGAGAGAGCATGAGCAGGGGAGGGTCAGGGAGAGAGGGCAACACAGAATCTGAAGCAGGCTTCAGGCTCTGAGCTGTCAGCACAGAGCCCGACGCGGGGCTTGAACCCACAAACTGTGAGATCATGACCTGAGCTGAAGTCGGACGCTTAACCAACTGAGCCACCCAGGTGCCCCTCATTATCTGTTTTCTGAACATTTTCACAACTCCAAAAGGAAACACTAGTCCCATTAAGCAGTTGCTTCCTGGTCCCCCCTCCCCCCACGATCTGGCAACTATTAGCTGGCTCTGTCTCTCAAGATCCCCCATCAGCTCTTGACTGGATCACTGCGAACCTCCCACCTGGTCTCCTCACCCCCTTATTTGCCTCTATGCCTTGCCACAGTGCTCAAAAAGTGAATCAGATCACATCTCAGAGTAGCCCAAAGCATCCACCAACTTCCCTTCTCACTCAGAATGAAAGCCAGAGTCTTCACAGTGGCCTCCAAGGGCCTACGCTCTTGGCCTCCTATTGCTTTTCTGACATCTCCTCCTGTCCTACTTCTCTCTCTCCTCCACTCCAACATACTCCTTCCCCAGGGCTTACTCTACATGTCCCCTCTTCCTGGGAATATAACTCTTCTCAGACCTGCATGGTTTCCCACTTCATCTCTTTGCTCAAATATTGCTTTCTCAGTAACATTCTACCTACCTACCCATCTACCTACCTACCTATCTATCTCTCATCTGTTTAAAATGTTTATTTGTTTCTTTTGAGAACAAGAGAGTGAGAGGAAATACATCAGTGAGTGGGTGTGGGGCAGAGAGTGAGGGAGAGAGAGAATCCCAAGCAGCTCCACACTGTTAGTACAGAGCCTGATGTGGGGCTCGATCCCAGGAACTGTGAGATTATGACCTGAGCTGAAATCAAGAGTTGGATGCTTAAGTGACTGAGCCACCCAGCCACCCCAGTAACATTCTGTTTAAAACTGTGACTCCACCCCACCCTGGCACTCCTAATTCTCCTTAACCTTGCTTTGCAGAATTTACTTATCCAAGTAAAGTATACCAGTAAGTATATAATACTTATTTTGTTTATTGTCTGTGTGCCCTATTTTGCTACCACAATGAAAACCCTTAGGTAGACATCTTTGTTTTGTTCAATGCCCAGAACAGTGCCTGACACACAGTAATATCTGTTGAATGAATAAGTGACAGAACAGCAGAGGGGAAGGCATGGGTTACTTGTGTCCCTATATGACCAACTCCCTCTTTTCTATGGTAGCACGTGAGGATGGAAGGGGGCGCTATGTCTTTGACCATATAGAGTCATTGGCCGAGGAAAGCACTATCCAGAGGTCCTACACCCAGGATTTTCCTTTGGAGGGGCAGGAGAGAGAGGGGGTAGGAGCTGTGACCTCCCTGTCTCACCTGTAGCACAACTTCAAACCACCTTTCCACTCTGTGCACAGGCTGCCCCAGGCTCCCACATACCTGTTGTTGTCCACGTAGCGGATGAGCATGGGGTAGAAGGCATAGAGGTCTCTGCAGAGGACAGCAAACTCATCCAGGATGAGGAGCTCCGCCTCCTGAGTGTCTCCTTTGGTGTCGGCCTTCAGCTGCTCCTCCTCCTGCACAGTCTTGACAGCCTTTTTCTTCAGCTTCTCCAGAGTCGGGATGAAGTGGCTTTTCAGCAGGTCGGGCCTGGCTTTGCTGATGATAGGCTGGGCGTACACTGTGTTTGCAAACAGAAAGCCTCCCCCTCATTTCATACAGTACAACAATTGAGAAAAGGAAAGGAGTGATCCTGAAAGGGGAGGGTGAGACAATCCATCAACTCAAGATAGTCCCTGAGCCTTGTTCCCTTCCATAACGGTCTGCTAGGCACGTTGCGCTCAGGAAGCCACAGCTGGGTCGCTACTCCTGTTTCACTTGTCCAGGCCACAGAGAGCCCCTGCTACTTCTGACCTCCTGAGGCACACCTGCCGTTTGCCACACGTCTTAGCTTCTCATCACAGTCTTAGCACATTCATCCTGCTTTGGGCTTACTAGAGAGATTATCGATTTCTTGAATGGAGCCTTTCCCCCCTAATGACCAGCTCTGTGCTGAGCCAAGAGTAGGCACCCAATGCTAGGGTGTCTGCTTATTTTGCAGAAAAAACTGATGTTAAAAATACATGAACCCAACCACAGATCTCAGTCCCCAACGCTTAAGAACTGCCACCTCACGGCCTGGGGGCTCCTCTGGGCCCTGGGGAAGGTAGATCAACTATTATCGGGTACAATGAACTGAAGGAGAAGCTGGGGTGGCCACCAGAAGTTAAAGAGCGACACAGAAATCAGTGGAACTTGGGACTGTGATTCTGGGCCTCTTAAAGAGCAAGATAAAACCTATGTATCTTACCCTATTCCTTAAATGGAATATCCTCTTGGTCCAATTCGTCATAAAGATCAGAATCAGAGTAATTATAAAAAAATAAGTGAAATAAAATTAATAAGAGTCAAGCAACGCTGCCAATGTACATGGTGTATGTTTTGTGTATTTCCAAGTTTCTGTAGCTTAGGGCATTTCAGTTGGAAATAACCTACATTCTGGCACTTTTCTTAGAAATCTCGCTGCCTTATGTTTTACTTTCACAAAAATGACTGTGGGAGAAAGAATGTTGCTTTCTGCTGAGATGTATTAACGAAGAAGCTGAAATTCAGCACCATAAGAGCCATTCACATTTCATACCTTGCCCTGCCCGGAGGGTTACTTTTGCTTTGGACCCGTAATCAGAATGGCTATTCCAGATGTGGGTGAGTTGGGGTTACAACTTAAAATTGCCTTTTTTGGGGAGGGCACCAGCAATTAAGTGGCCTGAGATATGGATATAACATGTGGAATAATAGGTCAGGTTCAACTGCTACCAGTGCCCCTTGCAGTGTGACATGTTTCCTCTTTGCACCTCTGGGGAGCTGATGGAGCCTGTCCTCTCTACCTCCCTCTGTCGCTGAATACCTCATGAATTATAAATTAGAGCTTCTCAACAAAGAACCTTGGGGTTGGCAATATTCTTGGGCTAATGGGTCAGAAAGGAACCTCGACTTTATTTACTCCTATGTTCACAGAGCCCTGCACCATCTAGTAGCTATGAGCACCCATAATATCGATAATTTTGATCTCGGTTCATTTCAGAGACAGGAAGGGGGTCGGAACTTTTTTTTCTTGGTCTCTCAGAGGAATACCTTCTTATTTGCCCAGGAAGGCAAGTATCTAGGGTTGGGCTAATAGCTCCCTTTGACCCAGTCACTGTTTTTCCTGGTCCCGGGGATGACGGCGTGGGTGAAAATGCCACCGTGGATCTGTCTACACTGTAGGTTGGTCAAAGGCAATGGCTTCACCTTGGCTTGTGTCTCCTCAGACTTTGCTCTGACATAAGGGGCACTAAGTATTCGTGGTTTCCTGACTGTGGCAAGTACGGTTGTTCATTTTCCAAACCTTTCCTTTTTTTTTTTTTTTAGGTTGCTTTAGGAACAGAAAATCAGCTATCAAAATTCATTAGGAGTCTATTGCATGCAAGGAGTTCTAGAGGGACATAAAAATAATAAACAAAAATCCCAAAGTGATGCTGCCATGAAGCTAAATTAGAGAATGTCTTAGAAAGCATAACGTGAAATACAAATGCTAGCAATCTGAGTGCAGCTCACATGGGAGTGAGTTTTCTACATGTAAAAAACACACAGAATCACTTACCAGGAAAATATGCACAATTATTACTTTAAGAGCAAACAGGATTCTTAAGTGCCAAAAGCAAATAAAGCAGTGAACACTGGAATCAGGCAGAGCGTATCCATAAGGGCTTCCTGGAGATTTGAGGGACCTGGCTGAGGTGAGGAGTGGGCCAGAGGCATTTGCTCCAGGAAGCTCTCCAGGGAAAAGCCTTTTCACTGTTAAATAACTAAGATGGGGAGAGAGACTAGTTTAAAGATGGACTAAGAGATGCACAGAGAATGCAGCCATCCTGGCCTTGGGCTGGGGCAGAGGGGGGTGGGGAAGAGAGCCCCGTGCGGTACCTGCGATGCGCTTCATCCAGGATGCCTCGTCGATGCCCAGGTTGTTGTTGATGATTTTCAGAATGTTTCCCAGGATGACACTGAGGTGTTCGGAGGTGACCTTGGTGCACCAGGGCCCTGTGCTGGGGGGCAGGTGCTCCGGCCCCCGCTCCCACCAGTAGGACAGGTAGTTGCAGAGCATGGGCAAGATCACCTCGATGACATGGGGCATCTCCGTGTACCGGGCCCCGGACTCGGCCAGGTCGCTGATTTCCTTCATCAGGCCTTCTAGCTGAGGGATGTCAGGACACATCTCTTCCACTGTGTCTGGCATCCCCAGAACTGATCAAGAGGGTACGGGAAGAATACAGGGACAGTAATTCAAAAGCACAAATAATGCAACCTTCCCTGTCTCTCCTACCCTTCCTTTGGTCTTTAGACATTAGGTTTCCACCCTCGAGCTCGAGATGAGTGAGCACTGGATACGGGGGAGTTTCTGTCCTCCAGGTGTCTGTGTGAAGATGGCGGCTTCCCGAGGCTGGGGTTTCTTCCCGGATGCCATACGCAGGATAGAACACTTCAACTTAATGCCAAAGAAGCATCACAGAGACAGCTGGGGGACACTTCCTAAGACTTCTCTGGGATAAAGCCAGTCTCTTGACTTCTCCCTCTCTGCCCTGCTGCATGCATAGCACAAAGGTTGATACTAGATGGAGAAAAGCAACTAATCTGTGTTTAGTTGAAAACCTGTAGTTCAGTCACCTGGATCTCTGTACTGGTTAGAAAAGGAAAAAAAAAAATTAAAAAAAGAAAAGGAGTGGTGCCTGGGTGGCTCAGTCAGTTAAGCGTCCAGCTTCTGGCTCCGGCTCAGGTCATGATCTCACAGTTCGTGGGTTCAATCCCCGTGTCGGGCTCTGTACTGACAGCTCAGAGCCTGGAGCCTGCTTCTGATTCTGTGTCTCCCTCTCTCTCTGAACCTCCCCTGCTCGCGCTGTCTCTCTCTGTCTCCCAAAAATAAAAACATTAAAAAAATTTTTTTTAAAAATTAAAAAAAAAAAAAAGAAAATGAAAAGAAACCCCTCTCATCAAATATTCCTTCAGTTGGACCAGAGACAACATTACTTTCCATAGGTTGAAATTTGGCAGCGTCAGGGGTGGGGGGTGGGAATTGTATTTGCATTAATTTCTGCATTTACAACAGAAGTTATGTATGACCTGTGCCAAGACTTCCCGCCACTCACTTAAACCTTTCTGTTTCTGAAGCCTTCTGTTCGAGGAAGAGTGAGCAAGCCCCATCTCTCCTGACACTGACGACTGCGGTCACTTTACTGAATGCGGACAGACAGGATGACCTGGCAACAGATGGAGTTGAACGTGAAACAAGGGATGGCTGTCAGATACAAGAATCACACACCGAAGCAGCCAGGGGGTATCCATCCTGTTCCACAGGACAGACAAGGAGGAGAGACCAGAAGCATCCTGAGGTTCCTGACAGGTGAGAAGATTAACAGGGATTCTGAAAGACGGGCAAAGCTCTGTCTCCTTCCCTGCCCCCATCTGCCAGAGTCACCTGGACCCAGATCCTACGCAGACTCTTCCAGAAGGCCAAACTCCTCACACTGCGGCCAGAGCCTCAGGCACCACGGCGGTGGTGGGGGTGGGGGGACGTGAATCTGAGAAGCCACAGAAAATGTGGAGCCCTTTTCTGCAACATCTAGTTCTACTAGATGACTCCAGTAAATTATTTTTGATGCTTGGAGAAAAATGAACAGTTCTCATGAATTTCAAAGCACAAAGTGGAAGACTTCAAATTTTATCTTTTGTGAATTGAGTTATGCCTGCAGGCCCTTTGACATTGGGGTTACCGCTGGCCAGAAATCTCCCTTGTCCATAGTTTAGGTACAGAGGAACAGAAGGGTTAATGAATGAGAGAGGTCAAATTCTGTGGCCTTCAGACACACTAGTCAGTTGCAAGGAACCATTTTGATTTCTCCCTTGACTATAGTTCCTGGAGCAGAGTTACGGGACAAAGCTGGCTATCGCTGGAAGCCATGAATCTCAGCTGACATGAGTCCACTAGATGGCATGGACCATAGCAAAGCAAATGACATTCAGGAGCTCCCCTGCTGTGAAGCAGGCCCTGTGAGTTCCTGACGCTCTGCCTGGTGAGGGCTTTCTGCTGCTGTCACGGTGGCTAAAGATCTCTCTTCCTTGTAAATGATATGTGGACCAATGTCCTTTAAAATCCAGGTGCTTCAGGGCCCCTGGGCGGCTCAGGGCCTCTGACTTTTGCTTTCGGCTCAGGTCATGATCCTGCAGTTTCTGGGATGCAGCCCCGTATAGAGCCTGCTTGGGATCCTCTCTCTCTCTCCCCTTCTCTTTCTGCCTCTCCTCCACTTGCACTTGCCAGTTTGCTCTCTCAAAATAAATAAGTATTTAAAAAATTGAAAAAAAAATCCAGACACTTCAAAAGGACTGGTAGCATGAAAGCCAGAGACCGTGAAACCCCTGTGGTTTACAAGGGAAGGGAATTACAAGGGTCACGCATGGTTACTGCCAATGTTGGTCACATGCAGAGAAGTCTCGCCTGTGTACCTTGCATCAGAACAGCCATGAGGGGTGACATCAATGTGGGGGTGTGGAGGACCCTCACAAAGTAATTTTACATATACAAGAAGTTAGAGACAGAGAAATCAAGCTTTTTATCCTGAAACTCTGCACATCGAACAATGCTGACTGCCACCGATGCAAAGTGAAGTTTACAACTATTGGCTGTAAAATTATAATGAAGGCAGCTCAGGTGTGTGTGTTTAAATGTCACACAGACAATACATCACCATGAACACTTTTTTCCCCTACCTAAGAAAAGAGCTGCTTGAGGGTGCTGCACTGGCATCATTATAATGACCTTTAAAAGTTATTTATATGTAATTGGTGTTGAGTGAAAGAAACATTTGTGATTCAGATGGTGTTTTATACTTAAAATGCCACATAACAAACCCAAAGAATGAATGCTGCTGAAAAACAGCCTTGGCTCCGTGCTATTAGAATCAGACACAAGGGGCGCCTGGGTGGCTCAGTCAGCTAAGTGTCGGACTGACTCTTGGTTTTGGCTCAGGTCATGATCTCATGGTTTGTGAGTGTAAGCCTGCATCGGGCTCTGTGCTGACAGCTCAGAGCCTGGAGCCTGCCTGGGATTCTCTGTCTCCCTCTCTTTCTCTGCCCCTCCCCTGCCCACACTATCTCTGTCTCTCTCAAAATAAAGAGATAATCTTAAAAAAAAAAAAAAGAGAGAATCAGACACAAGACTGTTGGAGTTATCATTAGAACATACTGCCCTTTCATCTCTAGATGAGTGGTTCTCAAAGTGGGGTTCTCCCACCAGTGGCAGCACCTGGAAACTTGTTAGTTCTGATCTCCTGAGTTAGAAACTAGGGGTAGCATTCAGCAGTCTCTGTTTTACTAAGCATTCCGAGTTAGGTTCTCAAGTCCTATTTTCTTTACCAGGCAGCTCTTCCATAAGAAGGCAGCATTGGAGAGTACCACCTCTTTGTGCAGACAGACAGCCTACATGGATGCGGGCTGCTGCTTTCCCTGATGACCGTTTCAGTGTAGGTGTGGAAATAAACCGGCTGGTGACTAGGGTGTCTTGTGTGATCGTCTGATTAACAGATCACTGCCACCCATAACCAAAGGTTTATCTAATTTTAAATACCTGGAAGATACTTGTGTTTGCCTTTCTAGGCATATTTTAATAATTTCTGGATGAATCAAAAAATGCTCCAGGGTCTTACAGGACAGAAGAGCTACTAATAGGAGTAACTGCTGGCAAAACACTGTCAATTAACCGAGATGTCCCAATGACTGAAGCCTTGATAAATCAGCTCATATTATATTTCCAAACCAAAGGCTCATACCGTTTGTCACCCTATACATTCCTCCCCCACCTTGGTCCCTGGGGCCACTCACTTTGTATAATGAATGAAATCTACCTTCTTACAGTCCATTAAGCCATCAGTCATTCTCTGGCTCCGGGCAAACCTGATTATCCCAGAATACATATTCACGTATGTGCTATTTTTCAAGAGCCGCACTGGTCAGCATTCCCTCTGCTGATTAACTGAATGATGGAAAACATGGACTCAGGGGACTTGGGAACACCCCACAGTGTGTCACTGATGGATGAAAAACCGTGTCATCTCTAATCACACCCTTCTCTCTTTTTCTCCCTGTGGAGTATGCAATGATTTATATTTATTTTTTATTTATGGATATGTCTTACTAAATAAAGGTAAAGTATATAAAATAATCATGAACATGTTTCCAATTGCCCTTGAGAAGAACAACAGGATAGAGTCCTTCCCTTCCTTCCCAAAGCCCATCCAGGGTTTCCCCCATCTTTGTCCAGTTCTCATTTTACTCTCTACCGTATGTCTCTGAGCTGAAGAGCAGAGTAGGCCTATTTGTCAAGTCTTCACTGTATACCCCAGTCAGAGACACAGAATATTCTGAGTCACAGTTGGGGCAGAACAAATGGGTAAACACCTAGCACCGTCGTGAATGGGTCCACATCCCTTTGGAGCTGGGGAAGAACACTTTGGCTGGCACATGCCTATGGAGGTCAAGGCTCTTTCTCAACATTGCCAGAGCCTGCCTACTTGTTCAGCTCCCATTTTAGCTGCGAGATGTGACTCATTCGGTATCAGGTGAGGGTGGAGAAAAACAACGTTAGAGATCTATTTTTCCTACTCTTAGAAAGTGGACAAAGGGTAAGGTGAGGCTGAGGGGGTTGGGAAATTCATTTAGAGATTTCATATGAGACCTTGGCAAGCTGAATTATCTGGGCAAAGTCTCTCTCTTGACTAACTCTGGGAACACTCTTCTCCCTGTGTTCTGGCTCAGGACCAGAACTTTATTAAGTGGCCTTGTCTAAACTGTCCTGGTCATCATTTCTGGGGACGATATGCTTCTTTTATCTGAAGTAACAAGCAGCAAGTGGGAATAAAGCCGCTGTGGCTTAGCGCTCTGCATCCTTACATGGAGAGAAGAGGGTGACAAAAGAGTATGACATGAATGCTTACTCTCCAAACTCTCTCCCTTGGGATCTCACAGCGGTTTGAATAGGGGGCGTGACTAGAATTGCTACACAGTCTAGTCACCTACTGATACTGTAAATCAATATTTTAAGAAAATACTGGTTATTAATAGGATAGGCTCTGGTCTGAAATGGCTTACTATGTTTTTTCTTCCATAATATTGATTAGGACCATGGGGTGGTAACTTTTGCTTCACAATTACATCATATTACCATAGTTCTTTCTAACTGGAGCCCAACTTTCATCAAGTTCCCTTGTTTAAAGTTCCTCCATTCTATTCCATTGATTTCTAGTAGGATCACAATTTATCCACATATAAGGACACTCCCTTCTATCTCCCCAGGAACAGGTGTATAACCTGCCTCGGATTCCAGTTCCAGGGTATTCTAAAATACCAGGGCTGGGGGTAGGGACTTTTTTCTGTAAAGGGCCAGACAGTAAGTATCTGCAAGTACAGTCTTTGCCATTGAGTCAACCCTGCCCCTGTGGTTGAACTGGAACCGAATGTGCCACTCGAAAATATGCCTCTTTGGCGTAAGGATTATTTTGGGCTGATTTTTTTTTTTTTAAAGAATCTATAAACCCAGGAGAAACTCTGAAAATAGAGAAGTTGCCCTTGTGTAAAATAAATTTAAATCTTATAGAGGAAATTTATATTAGAACAGGGAAGTGTACCAGAAAGTGGGCTATTTACAAGATCACCCTTTCCTCTGAAAGACTATCTGCAGGGCAGGGCACAAATTTACCAAATGTTTCTGTTTTTCCCCTTTCCATGAATTGCTTCCTTCTTTTGAACCCCCAGAGCTCTATCCCTTTGCTTAGCTCTGAATGGTGTGTCTATAAGCCTCAATCGGTTGGCTGCATTTAAAGTCTCATATCTTGTAAGCACTCATATGTATATAACTATATTTCTTTCCTCCTGTTTATCTATTTTATGGGTGGGGGTCTCAGCCAAGAACAATTAACAGTAGAGAGAGAAAATGGGATGCGGAGGTGGCTTAGTCAGTTGAGCATCCAACTTGGGCTCAAGTCATGATCTCATGGTTCATGGGTTCAAGCCCTGCATCAGGCTCTGTGCTGACAGCTCAGGGCCTGGAGCCTGCTTCAGATTCTGTGTCTCCCTCTCTCTGTGTCTCTCTCCCACTCCCACTCTGTCTCTCTCTAAAACAAACATTAAAAAAAAGAATAGAGAAAAAATTATTTTTCCTCCCCTACACAGTGCTAAAGCAGTCACAGACAGTATATAAATGAGTAGGTGTGAGCATGTTCCATTAAAACACTATTTACAAAAATAGGCAGCAGGGCCAGATTAGGCCCACAGCCATAGTTTGCCTACTGTTATTCTAGAACTTAGCGTGTCAATACTCCTGTTAACTTCCCTTTCTTGTACAATTTCAATCCCTTCTGGTGTTTTTCTAAGATGATATCCAGCAAGTGGTCATCATCATCATTAGGAATACAGCCTCTCCCCGGACTTGGAAAGTATAATTAGGTTACTAGTACACATATGTTTGTTCTGATAACGATCTAGACAGGGACCATAATAAAGCAGTCATATCCCCAGGTGCAGAAAGGGATTTGAGACCCAAGGTAGACTAGACAGCCTAAGGTATTAGGATGGAAGGGATTTAGAGAAACCAACCACACTGTATGGAAGAGGAAGCCAAAATCTAGTGTACTTTGTTATAAATACCCATGCCCGTGCCCATTTCTAGTAAGATGGAGACATGAAACATGGACCCTAGCTTTGACCTCCCCTCCCCTCTCAGACCACGTAAACTAAAAGTGCTATAAGGCTGCTGTTCCCTGCCTGGGTGGCCTTCCTTCTTGGATGCCCTCCTCTCAACATATGGGTTGATGACCTCTGAGGGAAGATACTTACTAGACCTCTCTCTGGGGGTTTTAGTGTTGAAGACTGAGAGTGGATTGTAGCGGTTAAGACTGGGCTCCAAGAATGCCACGGGAATGGCGGCTGCCAGTGAGGCCAGACATTCTCCAAGGGCAGGACGTTGCCTGGAAACAAAGAAGTCCATTTAGAAGTGCTACCACCAGAGGCTGGCCCCATGCATGGCAGGCCAGGCCCCTTTCCCAAGATGTCTCAGGCCATCTTCCCATAGATTACTCTACTGGACATCCTGGAGTCATGGGCTCAGCAAGATTACATGCCCTTTTTCCTCCCCCATCTTTCTCTGGACACTGATCAATGGTGTTCAATGGTCTCATCACCTGAGATCTATGTAAGGCAATGTAATAACACACTATGTAGCTTTGTTCCTCTATCCCAGCATTTCTGAGAGCAAGTTTTTCTGGCATCCAAGTGGAATTTGATCCTCTCTTTGTTCTCAGAGTGTTTTGAAATCTTCTGTGAAAGTTCTCTGTGTCTATTCCCTGCTTTGGATGGAGCCAGTGTGCAGTGGTGGGAACAGTAGATAATGGGCCAAAAGCACCAATAAGACGCAAAAGAAAAGACCTGCCTTGCAAAGAAACAACAGGCCCTAAAGCACCTTGGTTGATTTAGAGTAGAGACCTATAACACCTGTTCCTTCTCACAAATATTCTATACAAATATTTGAGGGTCCACCATGTATAAAGCTCTGGGTCTCAAGTCTTTCTGTGAAACAAGCACCCAAACAAAACCAAAATGCTTAGGATTCCTTGTTCAGATTTCTAAATCTCTGACTGAAAGAACTCACACTTGCTTGCCTGGTACCAATTCTGCAAGTGTAAGCGATGTGAACTAGCCACTGCCTGGTCAAAGTAGGGCTGGTACTGAGAGATTGCTTCCCCTTCCCAGGCCGGGCTTAGCCTTGGAGTTGTCCTGGCTAGCCTAGCAGGTCCTGCTGGTGAGGCAATACAGTTACAGTGCTGGTTTGCTGGTTTGAAGGGCCCTGTATGGGCACAAGCCTCTGTTGCTTCCTGATGAATGAGAGACCAGGACCATCTGTTTTTTTAGTCATCAGTATCTTCTGTCAACTGCTGGCATTCAATGACAGACTACACACCTGTTATGTGAGTTACACGTGTGATGTCAGTTCCAAATAAGGAGAAACATTTCTTCAAACTAATACTATGAGTCCTTTGTTAGACCATGATACAAAGATAACTAGTGGCAAATGCAGACAATAGGCGCATAATTAAGGATTGGATGGGGCTTACAGTGCTCAAACATATCTTGTTAGCCTTCCTTTGCATCTGATCAATCAAAGTGAGCACTGATCCTGTGTATATGAAGCCCACCGGCAGAATCCCTGGGAGCTGCAGTTATCTGTCTGCATCTTCCGGGAGGTTCTAGAACCATCATGGGGAAAACTGTCAGCTAGAGAGGGTGCACTTGGAGACAGGAGCAAATGCTAACCCCCTTCTACCATAGTTCTGTGGCAACAGAAAGACATTCAGCTCAGGGTTCCTTGAAGCCCCCCAACAAAACCAGAATCGAAGGCTCTGTTCACCGCCCTGCACTGTGATGATGGCCAACAATTCCCACAGCACCAAGAAGCCAGAATGTCAAAAAGTGTGGGGTCTCTGGTGAGAACAACAAGCCTTTACTATGGGGTGAGGGATGGTTAGGGAGCCATTGCCTACTGAGGAGTAAGCCACACAGTTTGAACCTTAGCCTTTGTCTTCCAGATAGTGAAAATCTTCTCCTTAGAACGCTAAGGCAATGTGATAAAGTGACATGTATTTATGGTCTAGTTATTAGATGAACTTGCAACTTCATTAAAGCAGAGAAAGAGACACACTTGAATTAGATTATTGGATTAAAAATGTGATCTTAATTGTTCATAAAAAATAACTGGATGTGGCTCTCTGGGGTAGAGTCAGAATCTGCCAGGGGCAAGGCTGAGGGTCCAAGAACTGCCTAGATGCAAGAGGAACCTGGCTGGACTAGAGGGAGAAGGGAGGAGGGAGAGGATGGGTGAGTGAAGGGGAGAAAGCAGTCTTGGAACCCACCCTGCATCTTCCATCAAGGTACCAAACTTATAAAAAAAAAAAAAAGTCATCTTGTGGTTTTAATCCTTATCTTCTCCCCTCTTCTTAGACTCAGCTTTTAGGGGACTACCTGACAGCTTGCTTATTGGCTCTGAAGTATCCGAACACCTAACTTGAAAGCCAGCCTCCCACGAGCAAGAATGGCCTCGGTCTGGCAATCACTCTAGGGGATGGCACAGCCTTATCCTTCGGCTGGAGGTCCGTCCGACTGTGAAAAGCCCCGTCTGGGTCTGCTCTGGAGGCAGAGCGGCAGCCCTCAGACAGAACAGGTCCTCTGTGTGGCGGCTGCCAGGCTCCAGTGGAGGCCGAATCCCTGCACAAGGGGAGGGAGTGAGAGCTGGGCTGCTCTGTGTCACGTCACTTCTGAGCAGGCCTCGGGCCAGTCCTGTTCCCTCAGTCTGCGTTCCCCCTCACTACTGCTTCTTCCCTCATTATTTCTCTTCTTTGCTAAGATCAAGATGGTGGAAAGGCCCAAGAAGAGGGGCATCATTTTACCTTCAGGCTTGAATGACCTGCACCCTGAGTGACAACAGGGGAGTGAGGGCCGGGGGATGTCAATTATGAGGATCTGCGAGTGGCGGCCGTTCTTTTCAATCAAAAGCCTCACTGTTTCTACCAACCACAGTGGCCACTGAGGAGACATGCTGGATTTCCTCAGTCCTGCCTTTCGAGGAGGAGGAAGAAATAAGGAGACAGACCACGGAGGTGAAAGAAACACCACAGGGAGGGCGCTGACGAAAGAAAATCTGGGTGAGCATCAAGATGACAAGGGGTAATGTCGAATCTGAGCACAAAATCGACTTGGCCCAGGCAAGAGGAACCTCACAAAACAGCTGGTCCTGAGCTGCCCTGGTGATAACTTGACTCATTATTCTTCTCTTTTCTCTTTCTCTCCTCAAATTGAAGTCCTGATCTCACAAAAGTAGATTTCTCGAAAGTTAGCCTGACAGCAAAGGCAACCCTTGGGGCAAAAGACAGTTTTCCAGTGTTGTGCTGCCTTCGGGGACATGCATTCCCTGTGCTCTCTGATATTAATTACTGACAAGTCTGAGCTCAACAAGCTCACAACAGTGCATTTTCTAGTCTAGGGCACACAGTGATGCTAATTAGCCATTCAGCTAACAGGGAGGAGAAACACCAGCTCTCCTGGGCTAGCTGTTAAAAGTCCTGCACAAGTAAAGCCCAGAAGTCTGCCAATTAATGCTGCTTCAAAATACCAGAGTGAATGACCTTGGCCTCCAGACTCCAAGAGGGACTGAGCAAAGCCTTGCTGTTGTTATAATGCTTCTCTGGTCATTAGCGCCCCCCCCAGGGGGAAGGGTGGGTATGGACCAAGCAGAGCATGCGCTATGGAAACATTTACAGAGCAAGAGCAACCAAAGGGTCTACCAGGAGAGTTTGTTCACTGGATATAGAACACTCTTTCTCTTTCCCTTCAGTTCTTGCTGCCCAGTACAGTATTTTTCATAGAGAACTTGGTCAACGGTGACAGATTAAAGAGAGTGCAATTTGTATTTCAATTTTCGTTACTTTCTAATTTGGTAAGCTGCAGGTTCTCCTTGTCCATTTCTTGAGTTTATGTTCCACGGGTCCAGATCTTGCCTCTCAGATGTCTATTGTTAAGGATCCAGGCGGATCCACAGTCATCCCAGTAATAAGAATGATGCCTTTCACATTTCTGGAGCTTTACAATTTTGAAAGTTCCTTCATGCATGTTCCAAAGGATGCTAAAGAGAGGAAATGATATGCAGTAGACGGACAGAAAGTGGAGGCAGGCCACAGCTCTAGAAGAGCAATACTAGTCACCTTGGAGGTTTAGGGAAGATGTGCAGTATTTTGTCAGAACCAATTGGTCAAATGGGGGAAGGGCAGGAAGGAAAAAAATATCTCTCAAGTGTGAATGGAAAAAACACAGTTTTCATTTGAAATACAATGGAGATTTGATGCTTAAATCGATTTCCAAGTTTCCTTTCTTGACCATCCCCCCCTCCAGTGTTGTGAGTTTTAATCAAAGTATCTCCACATCAAAGAAGGCCAAGTATTCTCCATAGTTAAATGCAGAAGAACGTTGGCCCTTTGCTGAGAATTTGTTTAAGACTATATGTCAGTGACCTCGGTGTTGTCTCAATGAGAAACTATTCGAAAAGAAAGGTCTCTATTCTGTTTCAATGACTTTTTCCTCTTTAGAGTCAAACTATCACTGAGGTGCCTGGAATCTTCCATCCACAAGGCACACTCAAGCTATTGCTGGAAACCAAATATTTAGCAGTTCCCTTGCAACACTGCAGACATTCATTAGTCAAGGAAACTTCAGCAAAAGGCAGCAGAGAAATGGTGTGTTTAACTGCATTTTCCTTCCTAAAGCACACAAGAAATGGGGGAAAAATTGGGAAGAAATCTGAATCCATGCTGAAATGAGAAAATGTGTGAATAACATCAAGTCACAAAGTAGGGACCAAATCAAGTGAGGACACTGAACCTGAAACTTACTTTCTAGACTAACAGCGGAGTATAGAAATCTCTGGAAGTAAATATGGGGATTCTGACAAGTCCAGAATAAGAACTTGTACTTGAAACAATGAGGATTAAGGGGGTAGGCAGGCAGTGAGGAGGCCGAGGGACACCTGCTGGGTGTGTGGGGCCAGGTTCGTACTGCGGAGTGACCCAGAGCAGAGTAGGGAAGACGTGTACATGCCACCTGCCATTCCTGCAACCTGGGCTCCTAGCCTGGTGAAGCCCCTGGAGGGGGAGGAGCGTGGAAGAGTGAGAAGTACCCTGTTCTGGAGCTGCGGACCCAAGTCCGCCACTGTAGAGACTGTGCGTGATACATTAAATGACTACACAGAAGTCCTGTGTCTATAGGATACACTAACAGTTTTACCTCTGACCTCTTACCCGGGCCACCTACTTAGTTTTGTTGGTGGGGGTGGGGGGTGGGGGAGGACACCAAAGGCCAGGGGGGGATCACTCTAGAGCTAAAGGCACCGTGGATATAGTGAGAAAGAGTCCTGAGCTAGCTTGTCAGGCTTGAAGCTGTATGAGGTGCCTTCCCCACACACTCTTCCACTTCAGGTGAAATAAAGCAAATAAAGAGAGTCAGAAACATGGAGAACATTTGAAAAACATCTTATAAACACAAAGACAGGAAAGAGCGACCAGCTTAAAGTTAATTGGGAAAAAATTAGAAATGTGGAAGGTTAAGGAAAAAGCCAATAAATACACACAATCTCTTCCTGAATAACAGTTAGGAAAAACTTCCCTACAATTACATAATAAAGTGAAAAATGTGTAAGTAATGGAAGACCCACTTGTGAGGCATATTAAGTTCTGAGGAGAAGCAGAGGGGACTGATCTAGAACCAACACATCCTGGAACATCTTAGAGGAAAAATCCAACGTACAGCCAGCTTCTCCCCTGTCACTGCAAAGTCACGTGTAAGTCAATAAATCACCCTGTTCAGGGAACATGGTCAGAACACAAAGAAGCAAAATCTACACACTTCTGAGGGGAAAAAATGAGGAGTCATGGATTTTATGCCACAAAAACTGTTCACAAAGTCAAAGGGTAGGATTCCACAGTATGCAAGGGTCAAGCCTCTCTAGGGGCCCTTACCGAGACAAGGACTAAATGACGAAATGGGCCAACCAAGAGACAAAAACCAAAATAAAAATTTAGGAATGGGAAAGCCATGCTTCCAACAGATTGGCTGTTCAAGGAATCATTTAAATACAAACTAAGGTAAACACCTCAGCGAATATTTGTCCTAGAATAGCATGTAAATGTGAGAAATTATAAACAGAAAAGGTAGAAAGGATGGGAAGTAGGTAGGGATGTGAGTGTACTAAATTTGCCTACTTTTTTAAGACAGAAAGCTAATGATTATTTTATCTAAATGATATATCTAAAAATGGGAGTTGGGAATTCAGTGTTTAGCTTCATCCAACAGGACAAAGTTGCAAAGCAGTATGGAAATTATGATCCCACATGTGTAAGAATGTACATGTGAAGAACAGATCTGGAATGCCAAACACCAAACTGTGGATAGTGCTCTCCTCTGGGAATTGGATCCCTGTGTGTGTGTGTGTGTGTGTAGTGGGGGAGGTGGTCTGGGGTAAGAAAAACAGTAGACTTTTACCGTTATATACTCAATACTGTTCGATTTTTTTTGAACAAGTGTGTCTTACTTTCACAATATAAAAAAATAAGTAACAGTCATTAATAGTGATGGCATCAAAACTCCAGGATTTCAAATGTTCGATTCCTCAGCTGCCCCACTAACTGAGAGGAAGGGGGGGCAGCTTAGACCTAGGGTCTTCCTCCAGGCGTGGTCCCTACCAACATGGAGGAGAGAAGTCAGGCACCACTATTCACAAGGCTAGAGGGAGCAGATGTGCAATAAAACTATAACAGATCAAGTACAAAACATCATGAAAAGCAGCTTTTTTCTGGCCTGACATTTCAGAGTTGACTTTTTCCAAGAAAATAATGCATAAGCTTTTCAAAAAGGTGTACGAAGAAACACGAACACGGACAGATGCGTGCACACGTTTTTCAACAGACAGAGTAAGAAGTGTTGAGAAAATATTTACAAATTCTCAACAGAAGAAAGAATTAAAGGTACTTTCCCTAAGATGAAACTTTGTATTAAACGGAAAGGTGTTTTTTTTTTTTTTTAAATTCTCTTGTTGATTAGGTATAAAATATGGTTAAAGCTCTTGTCTGCCCAGGTCCTATTCCTAACAAAACTACACATGTCTTCTCTAAAACCATAAGGAAAGCTACACAATTAGGGATGAAATCCCTACAAATAAATGGTCATTTGTTCTTCAACTAATTTCTTGAACTCTGGACTCTATTTGAAAGCTGAGATTATGAAGATAGACATTTCTTCAACATTTTGTCGCTAGTGCATGATGTGACAGTGCATGTTTGAAAGGAAACAAAAATCTTCTAAGGATAAGACGAAGTCGAGAGTTTGGTTAATACTGTGTTGATCCTTCTGATCTCCGTGGTTTTAAACAGAACATAACACATAGCATTTAGTGCTAAAAACCGGGGCGGGGGGGGGGTCACCAAAGGCCTCCACTGCTCTGGGCAGATTTGGATAAGCAACACTGGAACCCCAGTATCTCTGCAGATCAGCTTGTTTAGATTCAAGGTTTCTGAATAGCATTTCTGCTACCAAAATGTGCGCTTGTTTAAAAGTATAGCTAATCTGACAGCTGCGAACGGTAAAGGTCCAGGGTTGTATCACACAGAAACTCATTCAACACTCAAGTAATGGCCTCATGTCCCTTGAGCTTTTCTGCAAGCTTTAACCACAGGAACTCTGGAAGCTGTTTGGAAGCTGTGATTATGAAGAAATAGACATTTCTTCAACATTTTTGTGGTCACTAGCCCAGGATTTAGCTTGGCTATACAGTATTGCTTCTCCAGTCACATACATCTACTAGCTATCTGTTACCAAAAAAACAAAAACAAAAGAAAACAGAATTCAACGAGTCAATCTGAAGATCTCATTGGGTTTAAGGGAATCATGAATCCAGCAACATCCCAGCTAACAAGTAGGGAGGGGTGCTTGGAGGAGACGGTACAAAATGGAGAGTTTTCATAGGAAGAAGGATGTGACAACAAAATTAGAAGCAAAAGACAAAAGACTGTTCCAGTTTTCCCTTAGGGGGAAGGGCAGGGGGTCTTAACACGCAGTTTCCCTCATCTTCCTGTAGGGGATGGAGAGGACCCTGTGACAGACTACCTCAGTGGTGCCTATGAGAAAATCCCTGACTCACAGGTTAAGATTTATATTTCTGTGGGAGGCTGAAACTGCAATTAGGTTGGGCAATAAGCCCTTTTGGGTGCTTTGGCCTGGCTCAAGTAATATCAATTTTGGCCTATGGGTCTCTTTTAAACAAATCTTCACAGAGGTCATAAATCTCAAAAGTCTTACTACCCTTCTTCGTATTACCATCAACACTGAATGGCCTAGGCTTAAAATCTCCTTCCCATTTCCGTGAGCATTTTGACTTGGCTGCATCCAAAAGATGCTATTAAGTGTTTCAAGCCTGTAAGTTAACACTTTTCTAAGCCTTGAATGTGTCAGCCTCTTCTGTTCACTAATTACCTTTCAACGTAGATGTTCTTCCCGGTCCCAAGGGAGTAGAGGCTGCCGAGGATGTGGTAGCATGAAATCTGCACATCTCCTACTGAAAAGAACAAAAACGAGCAGTCATTATCGCGCTTCAATCCCAGCTCCTCACCTCGGGCACATGGAGACGGTCCACCACCAACAAAAAATAATGTGCTGTCATCACCCCAGAGCTAAAGCACATGCATGTGTATCCCCCTACCCCTGGCCCTCGCCCCCCAAAACATGAGAGAGCCCTTTCTACCAAACGGTGGCTACTGAACTGAGAGAGAACCCAGTGACAGGAGAATACCTCCACTGAGGCATCCCAGGTCCTTTGTGGGCTTTCGATATGAATCACACTGCTTCAAGGGAAAGAAATCATTTGACCAAGGCGATCCGCGTGTTTTTTCCCCCCAAAAGGAGACACTATGGGTAAATTTTATATGTACTAATATTTCCTTCCTTGGAAAGGAAGAATGCAGGTAGTCTCAAGTTTGGATGAGCCTTTTGTTAATTTAGGACGGTATGCAGAACATCTTGACCTTTTTAGAGACAGAGCAACGTTTCTCACATCCACCTGTCGCAAGTTCTCGGACGGACGTCTTTCAAAAACCAGTTCAATCATATCATGATTTTGCCATGTTTCCTGAGGGAAGGGCATGTTCCATTTAGGAGGCCACAGAGCTTAATCTATAGGCTACATGCTCCTTCAATGTTTGGAAGTCATAACAAGGCAGGGACTAATTGAGCACAATGAGACCTAATTTAATTTTAAATTTTCAACAAGGAAATGCATTGTTTTCATGACGTCAAATAATAGATATGGTTGTTCCCCCATTCCGTGGCCCTCCTCCATGGAAATAACTGATTTTCAGTTGTTCAGGGATATAGAAGTCACAGCCTCAGCTATCGACAACTGGCTAAATTGAATTAAATCATGTGCCAACATTTAAAGTGTGGAACTGAGGCTTGGTGGCAGAATATTTGCACTAGGGGGCTGTATGTGGTACGGAATGCAAACTGAAATAAAACCAACCGACTATGGTCTTCTGCTGAGGGCTCAGATAATGAAACGTTAGCAGCTTTCCTTTGCTCCTGGTATCCAATGAATAAATTAGGGCTTCTTAACAGGAAAACTGGTATCTGAAAAACCCTGGGAGCAAACCTATATCCCCTACTGGATTACTCAGATAACCTTTTCAAATTAAGTAGGAACACAGCGGCTGACAGCTAAGCTAGTGGGTGGAAAATTCTGGTCCTCAATAATGGTGGGAAAAGATGAACTATTATATACTTAAATTGGGGGACCTCTGCCCCTCTAAGGATCTATTCCTCCATTTTTAAGCCTAAGAAGAAAAAGGTATGGAATAATTCTCTATTCCACTTTCTTTTTTTTGATTATTTATTTGAGAGAGAGACCATGTGCACAAGTGGGGAGAGACATAGTGAGAGAGAAGCAGAGAGAGAATCCCAAGCAGAGCAGGGCTCAAAACCCACCAACTGCGAGATCATGATGTCCACTGAAATCAAGAGCTGAATGCTTAACCGACGGAGCCACCCTGGCGCCCCTCTATTCCACTTTCAAGGTGAATTCAAGGGAATGAGTCACACCCTTCTCATCTGGAGCCCTGTGCATGTAGATCCACATAGATGGCAATATGACTTACAGAGTAAATCCACCCCGAACTGATGCTGAGCAACGTGCTCAAAGATGGACGTCAGGATGGGGAGCAGAGCCACCGTGGTATAGTTAATATTCTGGGACACGCCTTTAATCTGCGTTCTGGAATGCGTAAACTTCCCGAGCTTCAGGTTTTCCGAAGTCTTCTCTAAGTCTTCCGCCGCATTTTCAAAGAAAGCTCGTAACCCAGCCTTCACCAGCTCTGAGCCTGACTTCATGACAGTCCTATAAACAAACAGAGCATAATCCAAACCTGTGGCCATCCCCATTCTTGAAGCAGGTGACCTGCAGTTTAACCTGGGCAGAGTTGTGACACTCCAGTCACCTGACTGGCACGGAGTCAGGGGAAGAGGAGAGAGCAGTTAGCATCCAGGAAGCTCGCTGGATCACACAATCCCAAAGGGGGCGAGCAACTGGATGGTGTTGTCTGTTGCAGGGGGTCAGTGCTTGACTCTTCAGGAAATAAGGAGAGTTTAGGAAGAAACTGATTTGGGTCACTTGCTATCAATAGAAAGTCCCGGCTGGCTATACCCCTCTGTAAATATCTACTTGTAAGGAAGGAGAGGTGAGGTTTTTTTTTGTCTTTTTGTTTTTTTTTTTACAGTTCACTATGAGATAAGCATCTTTTATAAGAAATATTAGCTCTCCCATGATGCAGAACCTCTCAGAACAAAGAAATAATTCAGCAAAAGCTTATGTTTCTATTAGCCAGCAGGGATGTCCTAGCTTGGAGAAGGGGAGAGGGGCAGAAAGCCCCCTTCAAAACAGACAGCTTCATCAGACCACTGAAAAAAAAAAAACCTATAGAAATGTGCCCTGTGGGAATGGAGATTAGTTATGGATATCTGAGGCCTTCCCTCAAAACCAGGACTCGAACTCACAAACCGTGAGATCATGACCCAAGCTGAAGTTGGATGCTTAACTGACTGAGCCACCTCGGAGCCCCTGGATCCTGCTTATATTACCACAACTTACATGTACATTTGTTACAACTTCCTTTCCCTTTCAGCCATCTTTCCTGCAAGACCCTCAGGCTGTGGGTTCAAACCTATCTTGCCTCTGATCTTTTTATCTCACATTCCCTGAGTCTCCCTCCTTGGCTGCTTTGGATTCAGCGTGTTACGCTTCCCTTCTCCCAGGACACTTGTGGCTTCGCCACCCATCAGGCAGCTCTTCCTTTTCTGTGGAGAATGAGGTATAAAGTGGCACTTTGCTATATTATATATTTTATCTTCTGAAGAATGAACTTCTCAGGAAGAGAAGACAAGAATTGATCAAATGCTCAGCTTTTAGCGCGCAGTACGTGCCATGACAGTGCCCTCCATCATGTGAACTGGAAGACGGAGAGTGCTACTGTCAGGCTGAGATTCATCTCGTCCCCGTCCCCTCCCCCTCCCAGGCTCCTGCAGAGCTGAGGCATGTCTTCTCTTCTGCACCACAAGTGAGAACACAGGGTCAGAGAGGGAGTCTTGAGAAACTACTGGAAAAAAACTGGGCAGACTTACCTTGTGTCAAGTGTCTGAGCTAAGATGTGAAGACAGCTCACCATTGTCGTAGAGTCGCTCCCTAGAACAAAAAATATCACTGGTGACTCCCCAAACCCTTCAGCCTGTCTTTCTTTTTTTAATGTTTAGTTTTTGAGAGAGCACAAGCAGGGGAGGGGGCAGAGAGGGAGAGGGCGAGAGGATCCGAAGTGGGCTCTGCTTTAACAGCAGTGAGCCCAATGCACGGCTCAAACTCACGAATCGTGAGATCATGACCTGAGCCGAAGTCAGACACTCAACGGACTGAGCCACCCAGGCGCCCCCAGCCTATCTTTTAAATGCAGCCTTTTCCATATGCACAAACCATAGCCCGGCGTAATTAGCCACCAACACACAAAGTGCCAGACCTATGTGCTGGGACAGTGCATTTATCTCTGGCCTGACGCATCCGCTGTTTGATGGATGTTAGAGGCAGAGCTTAAAACATTCACTGGTGTGGAAAATTTGAGCTGTTTAAAGGGGTAGAGAGGTCATTTATCACACTTCAGATCAATTTTCTGTGGCAAATTTAGGTGACACCTTAGGCTCAGGTTGTCTGTAGGCATCGGAAATAAAGGCAAAATGCAAGTTACGGAGAATTACAGGGCGGAGTGAGCTTTGGGCAATACTTCTCTCTTCACTTACCAAAGAGGGAAATCCTGTGTCGCACGAGCGCAGCGAGTTTGCAGAACAGGCTGAAGCAGAAAAGATGGCGAGTAGGAAAGGCGAGAACTCCAAGGTCTCATATGTAGCCCCCCTCCCCCAGGCCCCCACACTTTAAAACAGAGCAGAGAACGGCCTTCGGGCAAGATGTACTGTGTTCCTCTCAAAGAATCCCCTGGACCACACTAGGGAAATGTATGCTTCCTGCTGTCTTGTGGGACGGTCACAAAGGCACCTTGGAGGCGGCCCCCACCCCACAGAAAACAATCCTTCTGCCACAACTGGAGTATTTTGCAGTGACAAAGTTACCACCTCTTGCTATACAGTCCTATGTGCTGAAACACCCATTTGTGGGACACCCAGGAGTAATTGAGAGTTCTGAAAGGGATCGTATTTTTTCCACCATTGCAATGGATTGCAAACCATTTTGCAGCCTTTGCTGAAGTGTGAAGTTTAAGTTGGGAGGTGGGAACAGAAGAAAATTAATGGTTCAGGCATGGGGGGATATTGTATTGAACAAAAATATCCTAAACATTTTAGGATATTGCTTTCCTCTGTCATTTCCTATTAGTCTGTGGGCCTGACTGAGTGGCTGTCCTCACTGTGCCCAGGGAAGCCAGGAGAGCTGGCTCTTGGGTTCAGCTCAGGTCATGATCTCACGCTTCCTGAGTTCGAGCTCCATGTCAAGCTCTTTCCTGTCAGCATAGAGCCTATTTGGGATTCTCTGTCTCCCTCTCTATCTGCCCCTCCCCTGCTTGCATACCTTTTCTTTCCCTCCCTTTCTCTCTCTCTCTCTCTCTCTCTCTCTCACAAAAAAAAATTTTTTTTTTAATTTTTTAAAAAGTTGACACACTGAGGGGCACCTGGGTGGCTCAGTCTGTTAAGCACTGGACTGTTGATTTCAGGTCATGATCTCATGGTTAGTGAGACTGAGCCCCCCATCAGCTCTGTGCTGACAGCGTGGAGCCGGAGAGCCCGTCTGCTATGCTTTTGTGCTTTCTGACCTTACTCCACCCTTTCACCCATCTTTTCTACCCCAGAACCCCTTGGAAGTCCAGCTGTTATCTTATCTTTTACTTTTCATGGCATCTCGCAGAGAGCCCTGTGCAGCGAGAAAAGAGCTCCATAAAAGTATGTGAACACGTCACGATGGACACTTGCTCACGATGACCATAATTTGACCTGAGTTGCCAGTGAATCTTGGGAAGAATGCGCAGAATTCTTTTTTTAATTTCTTTTTTTAGTAAGTTTTTTTTTTTTCCTCTGAGAGACAGAGAGAGAGACAGCACAAGCAGGGGAGGGTCAGAGATAGAGGGAGACACAGAATCTAAGCAGGCTCCAGGCTCTGAGCTAGCTGTCAGCACAGAACCTGATGTGGGACTCGAACCCACAAACCATGAGATCATGACCTGAGCTGAAGCCGGACGCTTAACCGACTGAGCCACCCAGGTGCTCCAAGAATGCTCAGAATTCTGACACTCTTTGACACTGGCACAGCTAGACAAGGACTTTGTAGTTCCTTGAGAAAGCAGTCCTTCCTGGTGGAACAGAAGAGGGAAGGGAGAATAAAAACACCTGATACAGGCCAAGGGCTTCCAAGGTGAGACGGAGCTGAGGGCCTTCCCAATCTCTCACTCATAGCTTGTCATGGGTTCTCCGACCCACACGGGGGCAGAAGTCTTTTCGGGGGCAACTCAAATGGAGAAGAAACACATCCTGAGTATTGGCAGAGATCAAAACTTGCTCACCTTTATGTATGGAAGTGGAGTCACTATATGTATACCAGAAACTAATATGACACTGTTCACTAACTGGAATTTAAATGAAAACTTAAAAAAACAGAACAACACAGACTTGCCCATCTTTAAGTGGTTTTCAACTAATGCCCTGAATCTACTAAGCCATCGACTGGAAAATGGCAGCCAAAGATCCCCGTGGTTAGTCACCTATTCTTGCCGTGGGAAGAAGTGGGAAATTGTGGCCTAGTGCTTCAGAGAACTCAGAATAAGTAACAGAAATCTGACAGCCCGCTAGTGTAAAAGTAAATAATGGACTGCTTTCTTGCTCTTCTCATTGTCTTTTTAAAAAATGTTTATTTATTTATTTTTGAGAGACAAAGAATGACAGAGAGGAAGAGAGAGGGGGAGAGAATGAGAATCTAAGTAGGCTCCACGCTGTCAGCACAGAGCTGATGTGGGGCCCCATCTCACTAACCATGAGATCATGACCTGAAATAAGGAGTCCAGTGCTTAACAGACTGAGCCACCCAGGTGCCCCTCAGTGTGTCAACTTTTTAAAAAATTAAAAAAAAAAAATTTTTTTTGGTGAGAGAGGGAGAGAAAGCAAGAGAGAGAGGGAGAGAGAGAGAGAGAGAGAGAGAGAGAAGGTATACAAGCAGGGGAGGGGCAGATAGAGAGGGAGACAGAGAATCCCAAGCAGGCTCCATGCTGACCGTAAAGAGCTTGACATGGAGCTTGAGCTCAGAAAGCGTGAGATCATGACCTGAGCTGAACCCAAAAGCTGGACACTGAACTGACTGAGCCACCCAGGTGCCCCTCACTGTATCCATTTAAAAAACTTTTTTTAATGTTTACTTATTTTTGAAAGAGAGAGAGACAGAGTGTGAGTGGGGAGAGGGGAAGACGGCACAGGAGACCCTGAATCCAAAGCAGGCTCCAGGCTCTGAGTTGTCAGCACGGAGCTCGACATGGGGCTCAAACCGAAGAACTTTAAGATCATGACCTGAGCCAAAGTCAGATGCTTAACCGACTGAGCCACCCAGGCACCCCTCATTGTGTCCATTTTTTAAAGAGATATGTATTTGATAAAAAAAAAATCATGGAGTTGGTAGAGAGGGATAGCCTGGAGGAACATGAATGCCGTGGTGCTGCTCTGACTAGCTGGGCTGTCCTGGTGAAGCCACTTGGCTGCTGTGGGCATCACTTTTCTCATCTGTAAGTAGACAGTAATCACAAGATCCTCTTAGTTTTTAGAATTAGAATTAGGGGCTGATAAACTCAGATATTTCTGGTGAAATGCTTCATAGTAGACACATGCTCAGTACAAAAACAAAGTAACATTTTTTTTAAAGAAAGCTTATTTTGAGAAAGAGAGAGAGAGGAAACACCTGAGCACATATGTGCACGAGCTGGGGAGGGGCAGAGAGTGAGGCTTCTAAGCAGGCTGTCAGCACAGGGCTTGAACTCAGGAACCCGTGAAATCATGACCTGAGCCGAAATCAAGAGTTGGGCACTTAATTGACTGAGCCACCCAGGTGCCCCAAAGTAACACATTTTTCTAACTAAAGCAGATGGTTGGGTTGTTTGATCCTAATACTAACCTAGCTCTCCTTGCTGTCAGAAGTACTTGCCCAGGCATGCCAAGGCCAGTTAAGTCCTCCACAGTCCCCTCTTGTCCCCTATGGGGCCCATTATTTAAGTATAAGCCCTGCCCTTAGCCCAGTGTTATGCGGGGCCAGAGTCCCCAAATGCCTCCCCATCTCAGAATTTGCAAGGGATAAATTAAAGGGCCCACAGAGGGAGAGTGTGGTAGTGCTGGTGAATGGCACCAGATGTGGAAGAGGTGAGGCGGAGGTGAGGCATGCGGACCAGAGGGGTCTGGAGGTGGAATGCATTTGGTGCAGACACTGGTGCTTCTGTGGGAGGGCAGCAAGCACCCAATGGATTTGAGAGCTATTTGCAAGGCTGATCAGATCCAGGTTGTATTCCAGCCATGACAAATGGTGCCTGGCTGAACAAATGTTACATTTCCATGAATTAATAATCTAACAAAAATAGATGAAGAAGACAGACACACCTGCCCTCTGTTGGATTATCAGAGTATCTCACGATGCCTCTCATTTCCCTAACTTCTTATAAAATACACCAGCTAATCCTGAAAATATTTAGGAAATCTTTGGTCGGTTACTGATGCTAAAGGTATCTCATTTTGAAAGCATGGACTCCTCCTTTCTTAATAAGCAAAATTAAGTAATGACTCTGCAGAAAGAATGGCACTCAACATGGATAGAGACAACTTTCATTCTTGTGCTTAGAACCTGGGTCACTGGCGTGAACCTGACCAAACCTCAGAGTCCTTATCTGTAAAATGGAGACCATATTACAGGCAGTTCTTAGAACACTGTGAGGTTTCACAACGATATCTGCAAGAGTTATTGCGCATTGGTGTAAGTATGAAAAATGACCTCACTGCCTGGCCTTGTGTTTAATAAATGTTAGCTAAGTCCTAAGGTTGAATATCGTCACAAGGATGATGCTACTGAATGGCTGGGCCTTTATCAAGTACGCTGTATGCTGTTTATCATCAATGGCTGCTGGGGAAAGAGTGGTTTGGGTCCGTTACAGTTCTTAGGTCTCTGCCGTTTAGAAGTCTAACCCATTCCTGGTCATTCTAAATCACGTACGGAGAAAATCGGAGACATGGAGGAACTCATTCCTTCGCCTGCTCATAAAGGCCCCTCTTTGCTCTCTTCCCCCGTGAGGTATCCACATGTTACGCCTAGCAAAATGAGGACGGAGGCTGGTGTTCCGGATGCGTGGTTTTTTCCCCCCCATTAGGAATTTAAATTGAATTATGTTGCTCTAGATTTCAAATATCAGATCATCCACAATCGGACTTGTAGGATCTGATTCTTTAAGACAAATTTAAACTTTAAAAGCCTGATAAGAATGGGATTGAAACCGCATTAAACTTGTTTCTTCTCAACGTTGTGTGTTTGCCTGTCCAAGCTTCAGAATTGACTTTGCCTTTTTCTAAATGTTATTTCAGGATAAAAGTTGATCTGAGTATATAAATTTTTCCCAAGCCCACCTGATACATCCAAACAGTGCACTTATCTTGGTTGCCAAAATAATACACGGATAACTATGAATATAATTACTTTCAAAACCAAGAGGATAACCCAAACCTCTGTGCTACCCATCACCAGACCGCAGTTCATTTCTCCAAAGGATTCGCCATTTCGTCTCCCGGAATCTGGGGTTTTACATAAATCACATCAGCGCCGTGACATTGTCTTTTGTTGACTCACCTGGCCACCATTTCTTTCTCCTTATGGGAGGCATAGCCACTGCTGCTGAGGGGCTTCAGAGGGGATGACAGGAAGTAGAGGCGGTGATTGGTGAAGTACTGGTCAACCAGTGGGAGGAGAACCTGGAAAATCCCCCATAAATGAACTTCTAGGAAGCTAATCAAAGCCCCTCCTTTGGTTCCTTTGAAAAGGTTCATGTTTAGGGAGCAAAAAGCCTCTGAACATAGGTCCTGGAATTTCTAAGAAACTCTACCCAGTGAATTGCATTTTCCAACCCATTTTCCTCTTGTACACCTCAAACCAGAAACCTTGGGGATACGGGAATGGAGAGGGTCACTGGCTGACTTAGGGTCCCGAGAAGTAGGCATGTGGCCCCAGGTCAGTATTTTCAGGACAGACCGGTGGGTCATGGTACTTTTTGGGCATGGCATCCAAGAGGGAGCCTTCTGCCTCTGCTTCTTGGGCACAGTTACCCCAAAGCTTCGTGTGCTTCCAGCCCTCTGAGTAGGGATGTGTGGCAACGACTCCTCACTGGTACCCAAATTCATCCTATTCTTCTCTTAGAAATAGAAACCCCCATGTTTTAGCTGGGCATGGGGTCACCCAGGTACAGAATCCATCACCCAGACTCCATGGTGGCTAGGTGAAGCTACAGCGGCTGAGTTCTAGCCACTGGGATAGATCTTTAAGAGAAAAGAGATTTGTCTTCCCTTGTCCTCCCTCCCCCTCCCCCCCACTCAGGTGTGATATAGGTGACCATCTGGACCCCTCTGACACACCATCACACCTGAGGTGACGGTGGAGCACCCGGAGAGGAAAGTACCGGAGTCCCTGGGTGATGGCAGGGAGCGAAGCCTGCCCCCAGACTGCTCCACAACAGAGAAATACATGCCGAGTTCATCGAAGCTAACAGAGTTTTGGCTATCTTTGTTAGATTAGCATACCTGGCACCCTACATCGTACAGATTCTGAGACGATAGCCATTTGGTTAAAGGCAGGGCATCACTTACTTTGGCAAAGAATTTGATTTCCTGGTCATGGGGAGACTTTTCAGTTTTCCCACTGCTGACAATGGCTTCTACAAAGACAAAAGTAACACAAAGTTGGCCACAGGTAAAGAGAACAAACACAAACACAATCACAGCATTTTCGACACAGAGCAACTTTTCTCAGGGTCATGGAAAGGCTATTTAATTTTTACAAAATATCTCTGATTTTACAAAGTGCTTTATGACTGTGTTGGTGAGGTGCTTCTTCTGTCAGTTTTCTCAGCTGTTTCACTACCCTTCCCTCTACTTTCCTGAGGAGAACGCAGCTTCAGAGAGGTTGAGTCATATGCCCACGGTCACAAAGCAAAACAATGGAAAAGTTAATATAGGAGGAGTTCTATGAAAAATGACAAATGGCCTAATCAAACCCTGAAACTAAGGATGAAACAGATTTTTTTAAGAGGGGGGAAAAATCTCGGCCACTATTCCCCCCAAAGCATATGATGTCTCAATGAATCATGGACAACTACAGTATGAAAGCATCATAACTTGATCAAGGAATACCACATTCTTTTTGAGATTATGAAATATGAAGGGAAGCACACATTTGGGGGATATTTCACAATGATACTTACCCAAATGGGCAATGAACTCTTGAGCGGAATCAACATATTTCAGGATCTTCTTCAAAAATTTATAGGCAAACCGCTTTTCCATGGAGGAGGCATCCAGCTCCATGTCCTTCATACCTCTAGGTTGGAAATGGGTAAACCCCAGGAAGTAACAGAAATGACTGTGACTTTGGAGCATCAGCAATCCTATCTGTGTTGACTTTACTTTCCAAATGTTAATGTTTATTCTGGCCTAGTGACCTGATTTGTCATTTGAGTGATACCCCCTTGCACTTGGAACCTTCTTCTGTGAGTACCCAATACCTGCACTATGATAATATCTGAGAAGATTTCTCAAAATACCTTTGTCAACCATTTAACAAATATTGAGCTGGGGATAAATCAGAGAAGCAAACCAAATCCCTGCCTCCAAGGAACATATAGACAGCTGTAGACAGACACAAATAATATAGAGCACAAGATAGAAATTATGCAGAATGCTAGAAGCTAGTATGTTTTGTGAAAAAGGAAAAATTAAAGCGGTCTGAGAAGGTCCAAGAATGCCTCAAGTGGGGGAGCAAGCAGACTCTAGTGTGACACGGAGCAGTCAGGGCCGGTTTCATTGGGAGATGACACTGGGGTAAAGGCATGAAGGAGGTGAGCCATAGGGACAACTGGGGAAAGAGCTTTCCAGGCATCTGGACTGTTGGTGCAAAGGTCCTGAGGCAGGAACATGCCTGCTGAGTTAGAGGAATATGGCAGATGCTAGTGTGGATGGAATGGAAGGGAGCAGGCAGTCAGAGAAACATGAGGTGATTAGTCAATCACTAGGGCTCTACGGGCTATCCTTAGAATTTGGCTTTAGCTCTGAGATGGGAAGCCATTGAAAGTTCTGGAGAGAGGAATGACTTACATTATAAGTTACTTTACTTGCTAGGTTTAAAACGGACTGTGGGGGGCAAGGGTTGAAGCAGGTGCCCTGATAGGAGGTTCTTTCAGGAATGACGGTAACCGCATGAAAGGGGTGCGAATGGTCAGATTCTGGCTATCTTTTAAAGGCAGAACCATGAGGGTTTCCTGAAGGGTTGGATGTGGGTTGGGAGAAAGTCAAGGCTTTTGGCTTGAGCACCAGGAAGAATGGAGTGCCATGGAGCGACGGGGAAGCTGAGGACAGAGCAGGAGAGGCACGGGGAGCGGGAATCGAGTCCTTGCTGATGGGGCTCCGGCTTCTTCATCCGCACCCCCAAGGGCCCTCCAGAGGGTCTGGCACGTGGTAAACAGTTACTAAGATACGTTTGCTGAGTTCAACGATCTTTTTCCTTTCCCTCCTTTTTTCCTTGATTTCCTTTTTAGTTCTGGTAAAGAGGAATTTGTCATTTTTGTGAGCAAGTTATTTATCAGCAAACCACAGAACACTTTCCCATGGGTGTTAAGAAGAGGATTAAAACGACGAAGGGAGTATTTCTCAAATGCTTCCCCAGAGGCGGTCTCTGGCTGTCTGATCTTTCCTGCTCCACAGTACAGCAAGTAAGTTTTGCTAGTTTTTCATCTGAGCTACAACAGAAATATTTGTATAGATTTTTATTTTTTATTTTATTATTATTATTATTTTGCCACTCAATGGCAAAATTCTGTGGGAGACTAAAAGAAGAAGCAGCGGTTGGCTCAGCAAACATTCCTTTCCCTATCAGATAGGGACCCTGGCTTGTTTTGTCGCTAAGGAGCGAGCCCACCACCGACATCCACCAGGGAGCAAACAGGTTCTAGGTTCAAGACCTAAGCCCCTAAGTCCACATTCACATACAATCCTCATATGGATCATTCTGACAAGCATGAGTTTGAGATAAAAACCCAGGAAATCCTGATGCATTCAATCTCCTCAGTGGAGCTGTGTCTTCAAAGAATTTGTTCTTTGACAAAGACTGTTTATGTCCATTCTGTTCACTATTGCTCTTATGTTATTAAATACGGTCTAAAACAATAGCAAAATAGAAGTTTGAAGAGGACCACTGATTCTGTGAGAACTAAGTTGCATATGCATGAAATTGCATTTCCAAATACACTGTTTCTGAATTAAGTATGAGCGAGATAACTAGCTATAAAAGGCAAGAGAGGAAATTGAAAAAAAAATCTAGAAGAAGGTGCCTGGGTGGCTCATTCGGTTAAGTGTCCGACTCTTGATTTCATCTCAGGTCATGATCTCATGGTTCGTGAATCTGAACCCTGCGTCAGGCTCTGCACAGCGAAGAGCCTGCTTGGCATTCTCTGTCTCCCTCTCTCTCTCTCTCTCTCTCTCTGCCCCTCTCCAGCTTGTGTGTGCACATGCTCTCTCTCCCAAAAATAAACATTTTTAAAAATCTAGAAGATACGGCAGTTCCATGGTTTTGTATATGCCGTAATTCTTGCTGCTCTGCAAAGAAGCCCAAGTCCCAAAGGTCTGACGCTGCACTATGGATATGCTGTAGAACACCAACTGATAAAACAATATACAAAGAGGAGCTTTGGGGGCCTACAACGCAAGATTTGTGAATGAATGCATGTTTGTATGCTTCAATTTCAAATGAAGTGTTTAAGGTATACATGTATAATTTGTCACGACTCTTTGCTATAACTCATCTTTAAAAACTGATATTGTTTAGGTCAGAAAAGATGGCTTCATGCTCCCAAATAAAAGTTTTCTGAATTTCAGAATACTGACTGTTATCCTTTCTCTCATCTGTTCTGCAGACAGGTGATTAAATACCTGGGGAAGGTGAGACTACACCCACAAGTCCCCCCTGCCCCTCTAATATCACCTGGAAGAGAACTTACCTAGAAACCACGATGCCGTTCACCTGGAGGAATTTAAACAGGTCCTGTGCCTTTTCTCGGTCCCGGAACTTCTCCTTGGCTGTCAATGTGTCATATGGTACTAGCAGAGGGTGACTGCCGCCACCTGGGGTCAGGAAAGTGACAGATGACCAACTCTTTGGCCCTTCCTTTGCACTTCTGGGAAAACATACCTGCGCCCTCCCCCACCTGCAGGGGGCACTGTGAACCTGGCTCACCTTTGCTCTCCAGTTCTAGCTTCTTCTTCTTGGCCCAGATGTTGTGATAGTTCTCGGCCACGACCTCCACCATTCCCTGTGTTCCACCAAGGAGACGACAGTCAGAACGAAAGCAAAGAAGAAAAATGGGTCCACATCTGCCAGGCTGTTTCAGGCAGCCTCGGGAACTGAGCACCACCAAATGCTAACAGCACATTGCGGAGTGTCTCCCATCGTTAATTAGTCTGTGTTTATGCACTTCATTAGTTTTTATAGCTTCCCCTCCATATAGAAAACAACATCTAATTCTGTCCTTTCCTTGTAACTTATTATCCTGGCAGTTTGATGCATTTATGAGACACACACTTTTCCATCTGAAACTGCATTCTGGCGGTATGTCATTTGTCTCAGGATTTGAATATTTTACTCCTGACCTGAAACAGGGAGATGGCAGTGAGAGTCAGGTAAAAATCCAGATTCCCTCAAAACCTTCACCTTGGCAGGCTAAAACTAATCACATCTTGGAGAAAATGGCTGCAACTGATTGCTCAAAGAGAATTCGTCTTTATACAGCTCATAAAACAGTGCCTTGGATTCAAGGGTGTACAATGGAAAGAAACTTTAAGGTCCAAAGAGTTGGTCCCCAGAGGGGGAGTGTCTGCCCCTGGCTGGGGCTGATCCTGCCCCCGATGTGTGGGGAAGGGGAGGGAGGGGAGGAGGCAGCTTGCGGCTTTTAATTTCATCCTCTTGGTTGTACGCCTCGCAATCCGGCACCTCCATGGGGCACTTGAGTGAATCTTCCACAGGATTTGAGATACCCAAGTGTCCTTGAGGCTGGCGGCACCAGCTGGGACCAGGAAGCACGCCACCTCAGTGGGGCTGCTCCCCAGGCTTTCTCCTAGCCCTCATTAAGTTTGTCCTACGTTATTCTTTCTCCTGTTAGTTCTGTATGTTGATAGAGTAATTTGTGGTTTCTTCCTCCTTTTATTGAGTCACTACCTGTTATGATGGCCCTGGAAGAAGCACAAAGCCTGGCCTCCTTAGATAACTGGGCTATTCTTGCCGAGTCTTGCCCTGTGGCCCTTGCCCAGCCTGGTTCTTTCCAATTCTGCTATTTTAGGGGTGATCTGTTCTGGGCTCTGTCCCCTCTCTTCACTCCTTTTTAATTTTTTAAAGAGCCCTTGTCTCCCTAGGGTCATTATTTTTTTTTTTAAGATTCTTTTTATTTATTTATTTTGAGATAGAGAGCACAAGTGAGGGAGAAGCAGAGAGAGAAGGAGACAGAGAATCCCAAGCAGGGTCCATGCTGTCAGCACAGAGCCCGAGGCGGGGGCTTGATCTCACGAACCATGAGATCATGACCTGAGCTGAAATCAAGAGTCACACGTTCGGCTGACTGAGCCACCCCGGTGCCTCCTCACTCCTGTTTAACAAAACTCTTTGAAGGACAATGTGTCCCGCACGTGGGGGGCTTTAGAAAGCAAGCTGTTCTGGAAGCACCAACACTGACCTGGAGCTCCCTGGAGAGCACCACGTTGGAGAGGTCCAGGGGCGCCGGACTGTAGCTGTTGCCCTGGGACAGCAAAGGCAGAATCACTGGGTTTGCCATTACCTCCCTGATTTTTATCAGCATCCTGACTTCAGCCGCCAAAGGTGTGGTAGTCCTCACCCTGACACGCCAGGGGGAGATTTCCCGATTCTCTGGGGGGTCCTCACTGGCCCAGTGTTGGCCCCGGGCCTGCTGTCATACCTGGCTGGCCTGGGACACGCTCCGAAGCTTCTCGTTTTCCCGCTGTTGGACCAGGGCCTCTCCCTCTCTGGTCCTCTCCACAGACCAGCCCACGGCCAGCATGGTTTTCAGGGACTCTCTGGCAGGCCAGCGGTAAATTTCCTTCTCCTGGAACAAAGTCCGGGTGCAGAAGAGCTTTGCAGAGCACACCCTCGCTCTCTGGCTGGCCTGACTCTCCGGAAAGTTGGCCACCACAGTGAACATGGGTGTGGCAGGCTCCAGCCTCCTCTCACTAGGTCAAAACACCCCCTGTGGCACCCCATCTGCAACATGTCATCGCCAGTCTTTCGAAGGTTTTCAAGTACAAGACCCTATGGTCTCCTGCCTTTGCAGGAAATGTACCAGACATTTCCCACAGATTATGGATAAAGAGGAGCAGGAAGAGGAGAGTGACTTTTCACGTTTGAGTCGCTGTTTCAGTTGGGACTTGAGGAAATCCATCTGCACCAAGCTCTCCTTTGAGCTTGGAAAGTAGAGTTTCTTAGAAGCAGAATTCTCTTGAGCTCTGCACCATTTTACCTATGGCCAATATGCATACAGAGATACATATGCCATCCTTTATGTGTGACATGAAGCCAAAAACTTACAAAGAACTCTTATGGATCCCCAGATAGGAATTCAGAATTGCGTTGAATCAGATTTCATAACAATCATGATAATCATCATCATAATAAAATCTCAAAGACACCTGTCCATACTTCCCTAAGGGCCCTTCCCCCTACTCCCTTTATCTGTCACAACTGGAAGTTATTTCTATCTCAATTTTCTTCGGCAACTCAATGCTTCCCCAACCCCCAACCCCCCACGTCAATGGTCTAGCAAAAGCCCTTCTTAGTCCTGTTGCAAGCGAATTATGAATGCATTTTGGCTCAGCCTCCAAGTGCTGAATGGTGCTTCTCCGTCCAATGAGTGCTCAGAGCCAAAGAACAGAATGTGAGGCTGGGCTCTTGGAAACTGGTCCTTGGGGGTCTGGCCCCTGGTGAGTTTCTGAGGAGTTTGTGTGAACTTGAGAGTGAACGTGGCCGGAATTCCTCTGACCACCTGATACAATTCCCAAGAAAGGACAATCCGCACGGCCACCTGGTGTTACCAGAGGTGAGCGTCCTACCTTTTCCGTTAATGTCTTGAAAGGCCTTATCAGTGGATGGGTCTTCACATTTTCATCCAGGGAAATTCCATATTTCCATCCATTCTGACTCTGTAGAAATATGCTCAGTTCAAACATCCTTGGCATTCAACGAGCCCTGCTATATGACCCAAATCCCAGCTTCTATCTTCACTGAACAAACGGAATAATGGGATGTGACACAGCTGGAACATTCCCCTCCAAAATGTCTGATTGATCCTTTAAGGCCATTAAACTCTCTGCCCTCCTGGATTTTGAACTCTGCCCCTTTATTTCTTCTTGTTTCAGCTGCTGTCCTCGCTGCTTACTCGCTTGTGTTTCAGACAGAAGGAGGTTTCAAAAGATCTGAGAATGATGCTTCTCAGGTCAGTGTGTCATGTTCCCAGGCAAGGACAGAAGTCCAGGCTAAAGGCATGTGAGGACCAGTCCTGCTGCCCGCTCGCTGCCTGGAGGGGCTGACCTGACTTATGCCGCTTGCCCACCAACCCTAGAGCAAAACTGTAGCAAAGCACATCTCCTAGTATCACGGAACTTTAAGAATTTCACTCCACAGACATCAGTTGAATGCCTACTACCGTAGGTGCCAGACTGTCCTAGGAACTGGAGATACAGAGGAAAGTAAGAAGCCCTGAATTGTCATAACCTCACAGCTCAAAGACCCCTGGATGTTCTTTCTCAGTCTCTGCCAAAGCCCCTTTATTAATGTGTATGTTTCTCAAGTTTCCCTTCTCAAGGGTACACCCTCCTGGTAGATGTAATCCAGGTCTACGGTCCGTAGGTGGACCAGTCTCAAATTGGTATTCCAGCCCAGACCTCTTCCCTAATTTCTAAACTTATTTAAGTTCTGTTTGTCCACAGGTACCTCCTCGCATGCCTTCAACAGAACCCAGCCTTTTACCCCCACTAGGGGTCCCCTCCTCTTGGGTTCCCTGCATCTCAGCGAATGGCACCAGCTTACACTCACTTTCTGAGCCAGAAGTGTGCCAATCTTCCTGGCTGCTCTCTTCTTCTCTGCACCATCTCGTGTGTGTTCAGCTGGCCAGACCGATTCATCTGTCTGCCTCTCCCTAGCTTCGCTGCCAGTGTTTTAGCTCAGGCTACCAGCGGCTCTCACCTGTTGCACTGCAACATGCAACAGCTTCCATACGGTCCTTCCTGCCTCCAGTCTTGCCGCCCCTCCATGGACTCCATTTTCTCCACCACTGTCAGGTGATATTTATAAAATCATCTGGATTGGGGCCCTCTACGGCTGCAAAATTTTCTCACTCCCAGCTGTCATCATGGTATAACCCAAACTCTTCGTGGACTCTAAAACTATAGTGAGATCCTGTTGACCTTTCTAGACTCATGTCTCACCCTTCTTCCTCTGCTCAACTCTGTGACCCCCACCATATTGAACTATGGTTCCTCAAAGCCACCAGATTCTGTCTTGCTTCTCTGCTCGCCTCTGCTGCTCCCACGGACTGCAATGCACCCATATCCTTGTGCCTGAACAACTACCCATCCCTTAACACATAGCAGAGATGTCACCGGCTCAGGGAAGCCTTCCTGGACCCTCACTATTGACGTAGGGACTGCTTTTAGGGGTTATGTGCTCTAACCCTGTGCTCAGGCCCACAGCCTGTATAATGGCTGGCCTACTTTGTTTATTCCACAAGACTGTGAAGTTCTTGAGAGCTGGGGAAAAATACTCTTTTCTTTGTTAAATCATCAATGCCCACTTGGCAAAGGTGAGCAAACATGTCTCCTTATAAACGTGCTTATAGTCTAGTGAGAGAGAGTCATCAAATTCCATACTGGTAAACATGTAGTTGATAACTGGAAAAACTGTATACTTGTTATAAATATAAATATATAAAGCTGCTATAAAAAACACTATGAAAGAAAACACCAAGATGCTAAGAGGGCCTTTATCTGAGAAACCGGAGAAAGAGGTGTCCAAGGAAGCACTCACTCAGGGATGGATATTTGAAGGATGAATTGGTGACTGGTGTTTGCTTGTGTGTGGGTTCAGATGCGGACCTGGCTCAGAGTGAAAAGGGTTTCAGGCTTATGTAGTGTGTGTGTGTGTGTGTGTGTGTGTGTGTGTGTGTGAGAGAGAGAGAGAGAGAGAGAGAGAGAGAGAGAGAGACAGAGAGAGAGAGACAGAGAGAGAGAGAGAGAGGGGCACTAAAACAAGGGGACGTGGTTGGAGGGCAAAGGGAGAGAGGAAGCTGGAGGTGACAGCAGAGGCTGGATTAGACAGAGTCTGCTGTTGGGCATGTCTGGGATTCTGGTCTTTGTATTAAAAACCATTAGCAGCTATTAAGGGATTTTAACAAGGAGAAGGGCTGGACTGGAAAACAGCGGTAGCGTATAACACATTTGCATATGGATACTGGCCCTTGCCAGCAGCGTAAAGAACAGAACGGAGAAAATGCACGTGGGCAGACTCATTAGGATGTTATCACCATCATCTGGGCAAAAGATGACTGCAGCGTGGACTGAAGCCATGGCATAGATAGCGAGACCTACACAAATTCAAGAGAGATTAAGACGGTAAAATCCACATGGATTAGTAATGGATTGGATATTGCTCTTCATTCTTGGAGGCGTCTCTTTTCCCTAATTCAAAGGCTAGCCAATGGGCATATGTGAAGACCCTCTAGAGCAAACGTCAGCAAACTGGAGCCCTTTGGTCAATCTACCCAACCCCACTTTACAAATACAGTTTTATCAGAACACATACTTTCATTTATGTGTCATTTCCAGCTACTTTTGTGTTGCAACAGCAGAGCTAAGTGGTTGTGTCAGAGGCTGCTTAGCCCACAAAGCCTAAAATGTTTACCATCTGGCCCTTTATTTTTTTAAAAAGTTTTTTTTAATGTTTGTTTATTTTTGAGAGAGAGAGAGAGAGAGCGAGCGAGAGCGAGCAAGCAAGCGCACATGTGCCAGCAGGGGAAGGGCACAGAGAGGGAGACAGGATCCAAAGTGGGCTCCATGCTGACAGCAGAGAGCCTAATGTGGGGCTTGAACTCAGAACCACGAGATGATGACCTGAGCCAAAGTCGGATCTTAACCGACTGAGCCACCCAGGCGCCCCTCTATCTGGTCCTTTACAAAGAAAGTTTGCCAACCTTTGCTCTAGAATCATGAGATATTAGTCCATTCTACGGTTATGAGAATTGTTGTTATCCTCAGCCCCAAACAGAAACAGACCAAAGGAAAATAACTGACCCCAGATCAGTGTAGAGGCTGAGTGAGTGGTTCAAGGTGTCCCCTCTCTAGGGCACAGGGCTCGGAGGTGGTTTTCTGTGGCTTTGCGGGGGACACGGGTTCACGGCTACATGCTCCAAGCTGCAGCTGAGCAATGGCCCCAATCCTCACTGGCTGCCCACAGGGATCCTGGATGTCTTTGGCACATTCCTCCCACACTGCCTGCCAGCATTAAAGGGCTGACAGAGCAATTAAATTCATTAAGCAGCCTGACCTCATGTGGTGAGGAATTTTAAACACCAGATGGACAGGCTTACTAATAAGGGAGTGTCTGGAAGTTCTACGGCTGCCTATCATGGGAAGATGTGGGTTCCTCCATAGAATAAAATTCAGCCTGTTGACAAAATGCAACCGTAAGGCTTTCAACTGCATTCCCCTTTTTCCAATACTACATTAGAAGAAAAAATGTAATGAAAAGCCTCTGGCCCATGCATTTATGTCAAAACCATGTGCTCGGTGCAAACTCTAGAAAATGCGATGTTTAGAAAGGAGTTGACACTCCCAGAATCAATCATTTCCTTGAGAAATACAAAAAGCAGCACCAGCGCCGCCGCCTATTTCTCCGACCTCCACCAGCCCTGGGAAATTGCTGCTCAGCAATAATGCATTCTCTTGGCATGGCCAGGCTGTCACTTAGACAAATCAGGCAGATTTCCAGGATTGGACCCTTTAATGTTCTTAGGCTGTTTTTCTCCCCCCTGACAATTGTCAGTTGGATGATAATCCCTACCTTGTCACAGGCCCATTTATCATGTGAATGCTCCGCATACTTGGTGACGATGTACTCCCATTTTTCAGGCAAGGAAAAACTGAAATGAGAAAAAAAAATTACAACCTCCCCAAGCACTTCAGCCGCTTGTACTGAAAAGATGGCCAGAACCAACAATCAGCCAGAGGGACCCGCGAACCCAAAGCTGAAGCACGATTCCCAACTGTGAACGTCATGGCCTGCCCATGCTGGGTCACAGACATACACCAGATCTTGTCAGAGGACCTCACTGCAGGAGCCTCTGCTGCACAGGTGACCCCTCTCCAGCTGCTCAAGATGTCACTGGCCCCCAGGCCTGACCTGACCTGGGTGAGACAGTGAGAATCCTTTTATCCAAAGACACGGCCTGTAATCTCACCAACTCCAATCTGGGAACGCCAGCCATGGGTAGAGAGAGAACCAAATGATACAAAGCAGGGCTTGCCTACTTTTTCTGGATTCAGGGATTCATGTTTAAATATTAGAATTTGGTGAGGAGAGCAGACACCTGTTTCTGTTAGCCTGGCAGCTTCTGTCCCATCTAGTGGTAAAAGAAAGCACCTCCATTTTCCTTTGAGGAACAAGTCTCACGTTGCATGGAGTCTTATGGGAACAGTCACCAAGGATGGGCATCTGAGGCGGCTAACCAGACTCTCTTTCTCCCCGGGATTTGAGTCTTGAGGTGTTTGAGGGCAGCAAAGTCTTTGAGCCGATTCATCTAACGGGGATACTAGTTGAAGGTTGTTCATTTGGTCACCCTGCCTTGGTTCCTGTGCTTTCTGAGGCCTGGTTGGTTCAGCTTTTCACTAGGTTTTGATTATAACCCTGTATCCTTTCAATACTGTGTTTTTCTGCTTAACTTCTAGCTCTCGTTACATATTCCTCAGAGAACCACGCTGGCGTCAGAGGTACATGTGAAGAAATCAGAACTCTCAAAATAACATGGAGCCACCCCTGTTGTTAGCAAACAACTGCTCGTGTACAGTGTTGTCGCCCCAGGTTTATAAAGGCGTCCACGTGATTCCACCATCTGTCATCCTTCAGCACATTTACGTTTTCACAGGGTTAAGTTCCCTGGAGTCAACACCTGTGTCTCTGGGGCTCTGGCTTGGTGCTTTACTGCACCCGTTACCTCTTTTTGATACAGAAGGTTCAATTCTGTTTCCTGCCATCTACTCATTTCAAGGCTCGATGTGAGAGGATGTTAATTGCAACGGCCCCTAGGAACGGCTCAAGCTACCTGTCTCCTATGGGAGCTACCGCCGCAAGTCCAAGGGGCTCTTACAGGATGCCTTGCTTAATCTAAAGCAATTTTAAAGCTCTTCATTTAAAATGCACCAGGACACGAAGACTACATGACCCACAACGCATAATCCTAACTAGGAAAAAACTGTCAGAAGACAAAGTCAAGCCTATGTTGTCCAGCACTTTACCCGTGGCCTCATTATCACCAGGGAGGAATGCTGGGGAGCCAGAGGGAGGAAGTAAAAGACACTATTGTAGGGTGATCCTAAAATGCCAGCATCCCTTGGCAAGGCAGAGTGTGTCCAGTCTTTCAAATAAGGACGCCATGCTGTTCTGTCCTCCACACCCTGAGGCCTTACTGGAGTTCAGTTCAGTGTTATTTATAGAGTTGTTTTGATGTACAATGCTATTAGAACTATCGAGGCCTAATTCACAAAGAATGAAGATTTTTGTCAAAAAACTCGTTAATAAATTAATTGCATCATTTGTCAGGGTGGTTCTGGCAATGCCTCGGGTGACATTTATTTGTAGAAAGCATTAATCTCTTATCATAAATAAACCACCCCCCCAAAGCACAGCCCAGAATATAATAATACAGTATATAATCAGATACGGCTGGATGAAACCTTCAGGAGCTGACGAAATCCAGTGCCTAACGTGACTTGTAGTGTGGCAAAGAAAATGGTCAGCAGAACTAGCAGATCAGAAGGAAGACAAGTTATATCCCTTGCCACCTTCCAGAGAAACACTATTGACTGGCTTAGAGACAGTTCTGGACTCACTTCATGGTGTTGATGGGTTTGGGGTCAAAGTTGCCATCTGCATCCACTGAGATCTGTTTCTCCAATGTGGCTGAGATCCTGGTATCCAAATAATCTGGTGGCAGGGCCCCCGCGATAGCACTGAGACAAGGAAGAGCCATTCGGAAAAGGTCTGGGTCATACTTCTGTGCAGAAAGACAAAGACCATGTTAGCACAGAGATCAGAACTCGTGCCGCCCACGGGGAACTTATCAATTAGCTGGAAAAAAATAATATGCTTGCATTTGTCCAGATTAACCAAAATGGGGACATCTATGTCCTTTGATATTTTCTGGTAGAAACGTAGGGACTTTTGGAAGATGCAATGACAACCTGTAAAGCTCTCAAGTCACCATCTGCTTTAAGCTGAAAAATCTTTAATCAAGGTTTAAATCGTTCTCTCTCTAATAGTTAATTGCAAGAATATCTAAGGATCACAGTGGTCTATAACCTTGCCTACGACAGATGGTTACTGATCCAACCTGTGACCTGAGAGGACAGGACAAGCTCTGCCGGTCCCCTCAGCAGCTGACAAGGGTCTGACATCGGTATCATCAGCAGACGGCTCAGCATCACATCTGTGCTCTCTTGAATGGAGCCCGGAAGAAATTTCAGTTCAAGTAACATGGGGTTAGGAACAGTTCTTGATCTACTCTTACTAGATCAAAGGACACTAGGATAAAGAAAATTTAAGTGGAGGTGAACACCAGGTGGAGCTATACACCTGCTTCAGACGTTGGTAAGAAAAGCAGACCTACTAATTTTTTACCTTTAAAGATGGCGACCTCAAAAACCGAAATCAAGTGGCGAAGGGGAGTGGTGGCAAGTCTGAGAGTTTGAGCTGTTATTTCCGTCAGACTGTACAGAGGCCTGTGACTCAGGGGCCCTCAGTTCTTACTCCATTTTCTCCTCAGAACGGTATGTGGTCTTCTGAAAGCCCCACATCTCAACATCAGGGCAGCTACTGCTTCTCCTCTACGTCTGAGCTTGGTAAAGACTGCCTAAGAGGGGCCACAAAATGTCAGGAGCAAAGGAATGAGGGTGGGGGCGAGTCATCAAGACTGAAACTAGGAACTATTTTGAGAATTGGCTCTGGAGTCCTTCTCTCATGTACTGGCTTTTTGAGTCTGGCGGGTTATTCAACTGCTTGGAGACTTTCCCCATCTGTGAACGAATGGTGGGCATAGCTGCTGTTTCAGGGATTTGCGGTAAGGATGGTATGATGCATATGTGTGAAGTAACTGGCTCTGTTCCTAGCACGTGGCCGAGGCTAATAATATTAGCGATCAGTATTCATAGACATTTGTTAGTCACTGGTTATCAGGGTGCTTCCTCTCTGCTCAGGAAGTGCTGCCCTTACCTTGTGGGAGAGGGAGTCAAAAATCCCCCAGAAGAGCTTCTCCGTCAGGTGCAACTCCTCCTCCACAGCTAGCCCGTAGCTCCCCCATCCTGAAGGCAGACAGTAATACTTCCAGCACTGTTCATAGTGATTTGTCAGAAGCTGGGAGGTTTGAACCAGATTGCACCAGTGCGTGGGGCACGGAAGATCCGCAGGCATCCGCAACATGCAGGGGAGAACACAATAGCAGGCGGCAGATATGAGACTGAAACCAACATCTGAAACAGTCGGGTTATCTGCAGAGAGGCCCTCGGGCACCACTGGGAATGGTCCACTTTCCTGCCTAATGAGCTCTGGCCGGAGCTGAATCACCTGATTAATTCTTGTGCCTCTTAACGTGCCCCTAGTCGTTGCCAGCAAATGGAGAGGAACTCTGTACTTCAGATGAAAAATGCTACCCTCTCTGGAGTAGTCACTGTGTAACATTGCAGGCACTCAAAGGTGGGAAGAATTTCTTCTGAGACATTTACTTATAAATCTCTAAGATTCTGAGTGAGGCTGATATGGGGATGGTGAGAAGCACCCTGTGGGTCTGAAGATTTTCTCTATACTGATTACTGCCTCAGCTTCCTTGCTTTTTCTCTTGAGCCTTCTGATGGCCCAGCCATGTTACAACAGTTCCATATGTGGCCACTAGAGGGCAGAAGCACAGCGCCAAAGTTCCCATAACAGCAGGTGGAATCCACAACCTCTAAGAAAAATCCGACTGGTCTAAGAGGTAAAAGTGAGCTTACTGAGTGCTATTGATGCTGCTTCCTCAGGGACCAGAATCCAGCTGGCAGTACAGGGCTGCTGAGGAAGCAATGCCAGGTTGGACTGTGAAAACCACGGTTTTCAGCTGAAACACTTATTGGGATTGAGATTAGAGAGAAGAAAAAGCCTCTGACAATACTCTTGTTTTCTGCAAGGCATGGAGACAGAGGATTCAACTGCAGGCTTCTGGGAATTCTGTTTATCCCAGTAAAATGCTTCTTGAAATCCTCCACTTTGCCCATTTCTGAGAAGGGAAAGTTGTGTTAAAGTCACCAGGCAGAATTTTTAGGTGTGGCTAGCCACTGCTGACACAATGAATATGCAAATAGAGCAGGTACCTTATAGTAAAAGTTAAAAAAAAAAACATTGTTGTCTTGGGTGGACAGTGGATTGTGGTGCCCTGTCACCCAGGCCCAGATGCTCCCTGTGCTAGTGATAAAATTATTGTAATTTATGAGAAAATCATGAATGAGACAACAGATAGCTGTATGGTTCTACTTTTCATTCATAAAGAAAAACAGAGTAGAGTAAAAAACAAGCACAAAAGAGGGTTTGTTGAACAGGAAAAAGAAGGCAGAAAACAGTATGGAATAGAAAAGGACAATTTAGTTTCTGTACTTGAATGAAAAATCAAAGGCCTTCAAAGCTTTTTGAGATTGGAAACATTCTGAGAATGTAATCAAGGCAGGAAAGTGCAAAATCCAAGTCGCCCCATTAACTGCTGCTAAATAACACGTAGTCAGTGGAAAGCAATGAAAGAAAATTGGCGCAGTTAACGATCTACTCTCTGCAACCTGGACATCCGTGAAGGGGTGTGGTAGGCTGGGTCATATCTCGTTAGCCCTCAAAAAAGTAAAACTCATTGAACGTGTAATTTGCTCCCCATTGGTGAAGACCTCATGTTTTGCAAGGCAGGTTTCTGTGCTGTGGACTCGATTTCTGCAGCAAAAAAGAGGTTTACCTTAAGAGGCATTTTGCAGTATTCGTTGAGCTGCGGTACATCAAAGACCAGACGTCGCAAGAGTTGCTGTAACATTGACGGCCGCAGGTGGCTGCAGTACGAAATAAGATAGACAGAAAGAATAAAAAGGTAAGAAAACGATAAAAGAATGAAGAAGAAACATTCATTGATAACCGTATATCAGATCGAGGCCTCAGAACAATTAGCTCTGAAAACAAAGATTTTGGGTAAATCATGGTCAATGATAACACACTTTAAAAAATGAGGACACAGCATGGCAGCTAGGGGCGCTGACCCCTCCAGCATATAACTTTGACTCCCTCCAAAACCTTGCTAATAACCTGCTATTGACTGCAAGCCTGGCCAATAACACAAACAATTGATTAACACGTATTTTGTGTTCTATGTATTATATACTGTGTTCTTACAATAAAGGCAGCTAGAGAAAATGTTAACAAAATTATGAGCAAATATATTTATAATATTGTATTTATCAGAAAAAATCCACATACAAGTGGACCTGCACAATTCAAATCTGTGTTATTCAAAGATCAACTGTATAGCTAAAACATAAAAGAGGACTGTGGGGTGAATGAAGTGAGATGCCCAAGGTAAAGTCTAATCACCGGGTGCCAGTGAACCGTCAAAATGTAGTTACTGATTGTGTACAAAGAACATAATAGGAAGAAGGGGCAGTTGATTTTACAGCCATCTCTAAGGACCAACTGCCCCCTTGAACTCTGCGAAGGATGAAGCTGGAGTTGACCAGAGCATAGATGGAATCTGAGGCCACCTACTGGTGTGATTGCAAGGGGGTTTAAGGCCCTCTGAGTTACCATCCACTCCCAGAAATCCTCATTATTGGGATCATTTATTTAGGTTAAGGCTTTGTCTGCAAAAAAACCCCCCAAAAACAAAACAAAACAAAAAACAAAAAAACTCCTTTAATAGGCAAATACTGTAATCAATTATCAAATTATCAAAGAGTTCATGGCTTTGGTAGTTGGTACAAGTAAATTCTGAGATAGAGAAAGGAGGGATAAACAACATTGATTTAGCTTTTATTTTTAGATTACCAAGCCTTTTAAAAACCAAATGGGGGTCACCTGGGTGGCTCAGTCAGTTAAGTGTCTGACTTTGGTTCAGGCCATGATCTCATGGTCTGTGAGTTCAAGCCCTGCATCAGGCTCTGTGCTAACAGCTCAGAGCCTGGAGCCTGTTTCAGATTCTGTCTCCCTCTCTCTCTCTCTCTGCCCCTCCCCCACTTGTGCTCTGTCTCGCTTGCTCTCAAAATAAATAAAACATAAAAAAGAAATAAAAAAAAACGAATGGAACCTTCATATTCACTGCACAGAAAAGGACCCATATACATGACTCAGCATGTATGTTCAGTTCAAGACCCACTGACTTCCAACCACATATGCATAAGGAGCCATGGAAGCCAAGTTAATGATGGATATTAAATGCAGGAATATCAGAAGGAAATCCTACAAGGAGGATGCATGGGAATGGAGATGGACGACAGAAATCATCCACCTGACAACTTTTCCAAGAGCTGGCCTTGTGGTAAAAAGTCCTGGCGTAAAAAGTGAAATATACAGCAAGCAAATGGCCTTGTCTTTAAATCTTGGAACTATGATATAAAATTCATTACTAATTGTAATTAATGTTTTTTTTCTAGGTAGTCCTAGCCCCCCAATACATAGCCATCTCTTGTGTGATTAGACACCATTCATTCAATAAGAATCAGGGCCATAGCCACCTGGCCACTTACAGGGGCACCTGCTGGGCCCATCTCTCAGACACCCTAGAGCTGTGGTTCTCAATCTGGGCTGCATTATGGTGGTACCTGGGGAGCTTCAAAAATTACAGGCCTGGGTCCCATCACTAAAGGTTTGATTTTGGGGGTGAGGTGTGGCCTGGACACTGGGGTATTTATTTTGCAGCTCCCAATGTGATTCTAAGGTGGAAAACACCGGCTTAAGACAGCAGATCAGCGTCTGGACCATACTGCTGAGACCCGTCATTGGAAGGGCCCTTCTTCCTTTGATGTCATCAGACAAGACAGTTTTCTGAGGATCCAAGTCTCGGGGTGATTCCACTCTTTGTCCGTGGTTGCTCTGATACCTATTTGCAGTGGTGAAAACTACTGCCCTTAATTCTCCACAAGGACTGGAAATTCCTTCTTATCTTTGTCCCAGGTTCTGTGAGGCTTACAGGTGGGTGCTTTGATTCATACTCTTAGATCTGGTCTCTGTGTAAAGGTCCATTCACTTAGAGAAGGAAAAACCTGGGTTCTGGCTCTTTGGAACCAAAACATTAGTTCTTAATCTGAAAAGTTAAGGCCTGAAAATCTCATCTTCTGTTCCACCAACTCTCATGGCAAGAGCCTGAGCTGTGCCCCCCATTTCTCCATAGTGAGGGATGAGACTCAATGAAGAGGTAATCAGCAAACTTGGGATGAGTGGGGAACCCCGCATACCCTAAAAGGAGACGTCTGGAAAAGGGTTGGTGTATGGCTAAGGCCTGGCAGCTTCCTGAGCCTGGCTTCACCAGTTTTTCAATTACACAATTAAACACAGCTGACACGGACATGGAGGTGAAAACCATGGGCCGGGCATACTTACTTGCAAATGGCAAGCAAACATTCTTCTATGGTGTCCCTCTGAGCTTTGGTGAGGGAACGTCCCTTGGAAAGCCTATATATTGTCTGTAGTGTAGAATCGATCAGAGAGGTGTAGTGTTCTGCTCCGGCAAAGAGAGGGGCGCATCTTGTGAGGAGCGGGAGCACGGCAGAACATAGATACCTATTTAGTGCCAGCGCAGCCTCTGTGGTGCTTAGGGAAACCTAGGAAAGGCAAGTGGACACTGGTTAATCTCTCTGGGAAAGACAGAGCGGAGCTCACCCTGTGTATGGAGTTCCTGTCTAGCAGGTGGGAAAGCTTACACAGAACAGTGTGTCACAGGAGCAGAGTGACCAACTTCCTCCCCTGTCAGCAGACCTACTTCTCTTTTGCATTTTAAATGAAAAAAAAATAGGTTAAAGGAAATAAAAACAGAAGGAAAGCAAAGGCTGGCTTGTCCTAGCTCATTCCAAATGACCCACAAACACCTGTTCCCCTCAAAGAGGGATTCTAAAACCTATTAAAATCAGCCGATGACCAGTCTAACGCAACATTCTTCATGTTTGCAAAGTCCAACTGCCAGGCTATGTTATTATTCTGCCTTAGCTCTTTTTCCTCACCTTGTGGAGACTCCCAAGTTGTTCTGTTGTGACTTTGAGATTAGTAAGTGGTTATTGGCCAAGCAAGCTGTCAAACCACTGGTTTTGTGACGATTTTACAGAGGGAAAGTGGAGCTGTGACCCCCATCATTTACTTTATGAGCACTGTGAGCAATTCCCCATCTGATAAGTGGCACGGGGGTGGAATTCACTAAAGAGAACCTAACTTTGGTGGGAAAAGAGTACAAGGAATAGAAACCTAGGACTCACTCAAAAATCCTGCTCTAATTCTCACTCACGGTGCTCTTTCTCATTCATTTAGACAGGCTAGACAATAGGAAGGCCCCATTAGTGGCACCTAGCCAAAGCATTCTTAGCTACCATCTTTGAAAACCGAGGAACTTCAAAAGAAATCTTGAGATCCACAAAGATAAAACCTTATTGTTATGCCCCATGATTATCACGGCCATTATATCTGTAACACAGTTTCTATACGTTATGACATGATAAACTATCTTGAACTGTACACATTTTGGGGCATTCCTATTAATTATCAAAAGTTCGTCTTGGAGAAGATTCAGTAATCATACTGAAAGAAGTAGCAATTCTTTCACATTTATCATTTTGATAAACTGAGTTGTCACAATGGGGAAGGACAGAGTTTTGATTCCAGTGGCTTAACAGTTTTCAAAAGAGAATGCATTAAAATGCATGTGTTGAGGAACTGAATGTTTAACTTCTTTTGCTGCAGATGGTGCCTAGACAAGCCTGCGATCTGAACACCAAATGGAAGAATAGAATTTGCTGTTTACCTGATCTATAAAAAAAAAGATCACATGCTTTGATGAGGACCTTGGAAATGTCCCACAAGTTAGAACAATTACTATTTTTTTTTAAATCAAGGAATTTCCAGAAGAAACTCGAAACAAAAGTAGTTGTGGAAGCATTGTTTTAATTATCCAAAAGGATCATATGCCCCTAACAGCCTTAGGAATATACCATTTCCAAACACCATGCCAAAAATATAAATGGAGCTCCCGTTCAGATTGGAACGTGTATTGCTTCTCATTCTGGGTGATCCTATACATTTGCAAGTAACCCATTCAAATGGAATCCATCCCGGTTAAGGTACTGGCTAGCTGACCACCCATTAGAGAGCTCAGACTTCTATCTCCGTTGGACACTAGGTGGAGCCTTTGAGAGACTTTATCACTGAGTAAGAAGACCTGCATTTTCTGGCTCTCTAAAAAAGCAACCCTATATTAGCAAGATGTTTTTAGACTTATGCTGATGGATTGTTCTTTTCTCTTTGGACCCAAGACTTCTGGTGTACTGTTCCTGACTTGGAGAATCATGCATCTATACTTTATAACTCCTAGAGCCTTGTGTTTTGATGTCTGTTGATGTTGGATTACTCTACTTCACCCTTGACATTCAAACTTGGGTTTGCCATGGCCTCTGGTCTTGACCATGTCATGCCCAATGCTCCAAAACTGCTTGGCTTGGAGACTATCTTTCTTGATGTTCAGTGCATGAAACTTGAGAGTGGAAAGAGTATTTCCAGCCTATAATGCTGCCAGCCAGATCTTTTCATAAGCAATAGCCTTGGTTCTCAACTAAGGGATATTCTGTCCCCTAAGGGACATTTGATGATATCTAGACTTGGTTTTATGGGTGTGCTATGGTATCTAGTGGGTAGAGGCCAAGGGATGGTGCTAAATGCCCTACAATGCACAAGATACACTACACCAGATAGTGCCAAGGTCGAGAAACTTGCAACAGAAGGACCTGGATTGAATATTTGAGGTCAAGTTTACCTACATTGAATTCTCTGGCCCAACAAATTAAGATTTTCCACTTCTTGGGGCTCCTATTTTCTCACCTTTAATGTAAGCTGCTAACATGTAATCAGAGAGGAGATAGAAAATATTTACTTTGAAATCCAATGTTACTAGTGTACAACAATGGGAAAAATAGTTTTTCTTATTTTAGCCACTTACTGTATCTAGAGAGGCAGAGGCTCTTAAGTCAGGTAAAAATCCAACCTCCAGCAAGTGGAGCAGAAAAGTTTGGTCCTTAATGCCATAAACACGATCCAAGAACAGCACCATGGGTGCCTTGTGGTCAGGGCAGAAGTTGGCTGCCATATCTGGCTCGCTGACCGACCCATCTGAAAGACACACAGAGAACGTCACGGTCCCTTTTCTATCTCCGCAGACTCAAAGGTAACACAGAGGGTGTCTACGCCTTCTCCTAACAAGCAATAGGAATCCAGTATTGTGCTGGAGCCAGCAGTGACTCATGTGGAACAGCTGGTTGCTCACATTTCAGGAATTTTTTGAGCCAGTTGTTAGACACACTATCAAAAAGTAAAATTTACAAATAATTATGCTTAAGTGACAAATATTCAAAACTCATCACCTCCTAATGATTTTGCTATAAACTACATTCTTGAGGTTATTTACATCTATCTTATTTGTGTGTTGGAAATACAATACGATGGCGTGCTATGTATATTCTCTTTCCAACTCCACAGCTCAGTGACACACATTGATAGTTTGAAATGGACTGTGGTGAGAGTGCTTACACCACAGAAATGGGCAAATGCCAGGAACTGGCGCTTGATTTTTTTTTTTTTTTGCTTTGTTGATTGAAGACATAAGAAAGGGAGAAAATGTAAGGGAGATTAAATTCAAGAGTGTATCTTGTCTGTAGCTATTACATCATAAATAGCACAACTGAGGAAATATTCTCTTAGTATTTGGAAAGTATTATCTGATTTTGGTGAAATTGAGAAGAGAACATCCAATAATTCAAATCTTATTTTAATACAAAAGTTCAAAGGTGAAGTGAGGAATACCATGAAGAAAACAAAAACTGCTTGACTTGGAGAATGAAGACAGGAATTTCAAAGAGGATAAAAAAGAAAAAATGTCTTCCTCCTACTGTTTTATTAAGACCAAAAAATAGGAAAAAGAGCCCCTAAATGATCAAGCTAAGTCAGAGCATATTTACATACTGTATTTCCTAAGTTACCTTGAGAGCCACAAAGGTTTAGTGCTATCTAGCCCAGAGCCTCATTCAGTCCAGGGATCAGTGCAGGGCTCGGGCCAAGTAAGGAGAGAAGGGGACCTTCCCAACCAGAAGCTTCCTGCCTCTCCTGAACACCACGGATAGAGAGCCAGATCTGAATGGCAGAGGCTGAATTAATCTCTCAGACCCACATTGTGTTCTGAGGAACATTAATCTTAGAGGGTATTAGATGTTTTGTGCTCAAAAAGTTTGAATAATACTGAGTTCAACATTTATTTTATCATATGTTTTTGCAAAGGCTCAATAATCTTGTGCTCTTCATGATAAGCAAGATACTTTTGAGACTGATGTCACCAGGATTGAGGAGTAGGAAACCACAGTCTTTGTCTCCCACAAAGATCAACAATTAGACATCTATCTATGAACAAAAACAGCACTGGGAGAGGTCAGGAGTCAACCTGAGCAACTTCAATAAACAGTGGAACAAAAAACCTGGGAATTACTGCACAAAAAAGTATGGATGCATTTTGCTGGCATCATACCAGTCTGACACTGTTTAGGGCCAAGCAGGAGCTCCTCATCTAGAGAGAGTTCCCTACCCTGGGAAAAGAGAATGTGGTGAACAATCATCTCCTCTAGCCTTTGGAGGGGCTACATGAAGGGCATCTTCCAGTTTCACCCCATCTAGAGCCCAGTGAAGGGAGATGTCTCAGAAAAAGAAAGAAGGGCAAGGGCCACCTGTAACAACCAGGCAGAGGGAGCCACTGTGGTCTTCAGAGACCTGCTCTGCAGAGGACCCCAGCAGCTCTCGCCACTGAAGAAACCAGCATCCAGCATAGCCACCGTGAAAGCCTGGCAGGTTTCCCAGGCTTTGTGTTTGCAGATGCCCAGCCACCTGGGTCTCTTCTCACTTCCATCTCCTTCAATGCCAGAACCCAGATCTGCATTGGCAGCCAGTCCCGGGCTCTGCAGCTGTACTGGTCCAAGATGCCAGCCCAGACCCTCACAGCTGATACCCACCACGGTGTGTGCACTTGGGAAGACGGCCATCACTGGCCTCTAGTGCCATGCAAACTTCCTTGGTGAGATCCTGCAGGCACGCGAGTGCATGCGGACAACCAGGGCCCCACGGCTGCATGTGGGCCCAGCTCCGGCCTTGCCTCTGGCCAGTGGCCTGCACTGCTGGGCTCACTGCGGCTGGCACCTTCCACTGTGAACTTGCATCTCACTGGCCTGAGTCTTGCCACTGGCTTCTACTGCTGTGCACCTGTGGTGAGACTCTGCAGCCACAGGCGTGGGGTCTCTGCAGGTGCTAGTGCACCCAGACAGTTTGCCCTGATACTAGCTGCTGGCCCTGGCTCCTGCCACTCCACGCGTGTCTGCAACTGGTTTGTGCCACTACGCAGGCACCTGCGGCGATCCCTGCAGCAGAGTGCGTACACACCACTGGCTCCAGCCACCACCACTGCCTGACCTGCTTCCTGGCTGTTAGATGTGGACTTTTCTGCTGAGGAGCCCAACAGCCCTGGCAGATACTAAGGATTTCCAGCAGTACTTGTCAAGGACCACATAATTACCAGTGTGGTGGACCTCAGCGGCCTGAGCTGCCTAGACATCATGACCCCCACACCCAGATCCAAAGCCAAAGCACACCCGTGTGCTTGATGTGCTGTCTCACTCAATCGGGGACAGATTCAATCATGTTAGCACCCTCTAACATGCCCCCACCTGCAGGCAAAGGTCTGTCCTTTCCAATGTCAGTGCATGAAGTCTGGAAGAGGCAAACGCTTCCTCCAGGGAGCACGTATCTATGAAAGGCTGTAGGTGTCACAACAAAGAAGGGAAACAGGACACCACAAAAGGAACACAGTCAACTTCTAGTAATTGACCCCAAAGAAATGAAGACACAAAAATTACCTGGCAATGAGTTCAAAATACTTATTCTCAGGAAATGGAGACACATGGGTTACCTGACAGTGAATTCAAAATAATTATTCTCAAGGTGCTCAGAGGTCAAAATCATAAAAAACAAACACAAATTTTGCAGCTGAAGAACACAATGATTGAATGAAAGAATTCGTTGTGTAGAGCACTTCAACACCACACTGGACCAAGCAGAAGAATCCATGAAATCAAACAAGGATCATTTGACATTATCCAGTGAGGGGGAACAACAAAAAGAATGAAAATGAAGAAAGCCTATGGGATTTATGGGACACCATTAAAAGGAATAATCTACACATCACTGGAGTCCCCCAAGAAGAAGAGAGGGAAAAGAGGTAGAAAGCCTGTTTAAATATCATTGACAACTTCCCAAACCCAGGGAGATCTGTGGACATCTGGTTCATGAAGCTAATAGATCACCCTTAAATTTCAATCCCAAATGATCTTTCCCAAGACATATTGTAATAAAACTGTCTATATCAAAGACAAAACGAATTGTAAAAGCAGCAAAAGAAAAAATTTCTCCCATACCAGGGAACCCCCATTAGCCTAACAGTATATTTCTCAGCAGAAACCCTGTAGGCTAGGAAGAGAGTGGGATGCTACATGCAAAGTACTAAATGAAAAAAAATGCCAACCAAGAATACTTTACCTAGTGAAGTTGTCTTTCAGAAATAAAGGTGAGAGAAATACCTTCTTAAACAAAAGCTGGGGAAATTCATCACCACTAGATCTGCCTTACAAGAAATGCTGAAAGAGGGGCACCTGGGTGGCTCAAATGGTTGAGCATCTGACTTTGGCTCAGGTCATGATCTCATGGCTTGTAGTTTTAAGCCCTGCTTTGGGCTCTGTGCTAACAGCTTGCACAGAGCCTAGAGTCTGCTTTGGATTGTATGTCTCCTTCTCTCTCTCTCTCTGCCCCTCCCCTGCTCACATTTTGTCTCTCAAAAATAAATAAATGTTAAAAAACATTAAAAAAAAAGAAATGCTGAAAGGAGTTATTTTTCCCGCCCAAACACTTATTTATTTATTTACTTACTTATTTAGAGGGAGAGAGAGTACAAGAAGGGAAGGGCAAGAGAGAGGGAGGGAGAGAGAGACAATCCCAAGTAGGCTCTTCACTGTCAGCACAGAGCCTGATGTGGGACTTGATCCCATGAACTGTGAGATCATGACCTGAACCAAAATTAAAAATCAGATGTTAACTGACTGAGCCACCCAGGCACCCCTGAAAGGAGTTCTTCAAGCTGATGTAAAAGAATACTAAACAATAACATGAAAACATAAAGCACACTGGTAATACGGAAAGTATATAGTTAGATCCAGAATACTCTAATACTATAAGGAAGGATAAAACAAAGATAGTAGCAGAAATAAGGAATAGAAAAGATCTAAAAGTGATCAACAAAATGAATAGCTGACTTTTGAAAAGATAAAGTTGGTAAATATTTAGCTAGAATTACCAAGAAAAAGAGGGTGAAGTAAAGAAAATTATAAACAAAAGAGGAGACATTACAACAAACCCCACACGAATATAAAAAACCACTAGAGACTACTGTGTTTAATCATGCACCAACAAACTGGACAACCTAGAAGAAATGGATAAATTCCTGACACATAGACCAGTGATCCAGAAATAAACCCATGCATATATGTCAACTAATATTTGACAAGGAAGCCAAAATGCTCAATGGGGAAAGGACAGTCTCTTCCAAAAATGGTGTTGGCGGAAACTAGATATTCACACTCAAAAGAATGAAACTGGACACCTATCTTATACCACTTGCAAAAGTACCTCAAAATGGATTAAGGAGATGGAAGACCTTAAACTGTAAAGCTCCTGGAAGGAAACTAAAGGGTAAGCTTCTTGACCTCAATCTTAGAAATTTTTTTTTTTTTTTTTTGGATAGGACACCAGCAGCACAAGCAACAAAAGCAAAAATCAACAGGTGGGACTACCTAAAAGTAAAAAACTTCTGCACAGCAAAGAAAACCACCAACAAAGTGAAACAGCAACCTACAGACTAAGGAGAAAATATTTGCAAACCATTTGACAGGGAGTTAATATCCAAAATACATACGGAACTCATAAAACTCAAAAACAAAAGACCCTAAATAATCCATTTAAAAATGGACAAAGGACTTGAGGGGTGCCTGGTTGGCTCAGTCAGTTGAGCATCAGATTCCTGGTTTTGGCTCAGGTCATGATCTCAGTTTCATGAGTTCGAGCCCCATGCTGGGCTCTGCTCTGGCAGTGTGGAGGTTGCTTGGGTTTCTTTCTCCCTCTCTCTCTGTCCCTCTCCTGTTATGCTGTCTCTGTCTCTCACAAAATAAATAGGTAAATAAACCTAAAAAGCGGGCAAAGGGCTTGAAAAGACCTTTTTCTAAAGAAGACATGAAAACGGCCGACAGGTGCACAAGATAGTGCTCCACAGCATTAATCATGAGGGAAATGCAAATCACCTCATGCCTATTAGAATGACTATTTTCAAAAAGATGGGGAATATCAAATACTGGCAGGGATGTGGGTAAAGGAAACTCTAGTGCACTGTCGGTAGGAATGTGAACTGGTGCAGGTACCAAGGCAGACAGTATGAAGATTCCTCAAAAAAATTAAAAATAGAACTACCCTATGACCCAGCAATCCCACTTCTGGGCATATTCCCAAAGGAAACAGAATCATCATCTCAAAGAGATACCTGCACCTGTATGTTCATTGTGGCGTTATTCACCACAGTCAAGTCACGGCAACAGTCCAAGTGTCTGTTGATGGATGAATGGATAAAGAAAATGTGAACACACACACACACACACACACACACACACACACACACACACACAGGAATAGTACTCAGCTGTAAGAAAGAAGGAAATCCTGCCATGGGCAGTAACATGAACGGACTTTGAGGACATGATGTTAAGGACATTAAGAGAAATAAGTCAGAGAAAGACAAATACTGTATGGTCTCACTTACATGTATAATCTAAAACCATTGAAATTATAGAAACAGAGTAGAACGGTAACTACCAGGGGCTGGGGGAGGTAGAGTAAAAGGGCAGATGCTGGTCAAAGGGCACAAACTTTCATTTATCAGATGAGTAAGTCCAGGACCTAATGGTACAGCATGGTGACGACAGGTAACAATACTGGACTGTGGTCCTGGAAGTTGCTGTGAGAGTAGAGCCCTAATACTGTCAATATAACAACAAAAAAGGTAATTATGTGAGGTCAGGGATGTGTCACCTAAACTTATTGTGGTAAATACTTGCAATGTACATATATATTATACACATGTAATATAATATATATGTACAAAATCAGACTGTATACCTTAAGCTAACATAATAGTGTATGTTAACTGCAGCTCAATTATGCTGGAAAAAATGTGATATATTGCAAAGTATTCCCCAAACTTATTTGACTCCAAACTTCTTAACATGTAAATCAATTAATATTTTCTACCGAAACATTCTGTGGAATGCCAGTTTGGGAAACACTGCAATAGTTGGAGTCATGTTATCTTTTTAATTCCTCCATCTGCCAGGAAGAAACTGCCTGGATAGTAGGCTCAGTGACATGGAGAAACTGAATCCTTTTGGGAAAGTGTAGGTTTTGCAGAGCTAACATTGATTGATGCCAAATATTATCTGACAACACTGGGGGAAAACTCTTTATATCCGTGGCCATGAGGTTCATTGGGCTTCGGTAGAAGGGAACCTAAGTCAGGCCCTAGCCGGTTTGCTGTCCCACCGGGCTGAACAATCTGGGGACACTGAGGCAAAGAAGGCAGGCTGAGGTGAGAGCTGTCATGGGTCCCATTCCATCAGCCTCCTTTCAGAGGGTCAGAGCATTCAGAGGACTGTAAGGTCTAGACTGACCCTCTCCACGGGGTGTAGGGTACAGGGGTCTCTGACTGGGCAGCAGAGGAGAGAGTTGCTAGCTGGTGTCAGGAGGAAAGAACTCCTCATCGCCAGAAAATGAGCGACCTTCCCCAGTGCTGCCTGCCCTGTGCATAGGAGCCTGGAAGGACAGGCTACCTCCTGCTCCAACACACAGTCCGGCCCCTGAACCAGTGGCCCCTGGGAGGCGGGCAGAACTCAGCCTTCAACTGCTTCTCTTACCTTTGTTCAGGGAAGGCAGCTTTAAGGGGATGCTGATGATCCCAACCAGGTCCTCGGTGGGGACCAGGGAGCGCAGGATTGACCTGATCCGGATGGCTTCCCCCTTTCCTGTCTGGATAAGCTGCAATGCAGGGTTGGAGAATGACATAAAAGAAGTTTCCACACCCCCCCATCACCCCGCCTCCAAACCTCTGGCATGAAACAGTTCTCCTTAAGGGGTGGGTACACTTCTCTATTTCCCTAATTGCCATAGACACTTAGGGCCGGGGGTAAAGAAGGGAGCTTTCTCTTGATTTTCTAGTAGAGGTGCCGAGGGAATAACTCTGAACAAGGAGGTCACTCGATTCCTTTGCTGTGATTACAACGGTTCTGCAGTTACGGGGTCAAGTCTCTGCAGTAAATGTGCAGGCTGCTGGGGATTTTCAGCGTGACTGCAAAACACAGGACTCTCAGTGGCTGTGACAGATGTGTTGACACTGTGGCCACAATTCCAGACTTTAGAATTCAGCTAAATATAGACAATACTTATGAATTTCAGCTTCCTAAAAGCTTGATTAGTGATGGGGCTGGAGGTGGGCAAGAGGTATGTATAGAGAGTGTCCTAGAGAATGTGAGTCTCTATGTAGAGTTATCCTGAGATGGAAACCCGGGCCATACAATCATGAATGAGCCACCCAGTGTGCACAGGTGCACACCCTTCCAAACATGGGGGCAGCGGGTAAGCTGCTGGGAACAGGCTTTTAGCTGTGACCCAAACTGTTACGAGCTAAGGATGGAATCTGCCCCGGTGACGATGGCTCCTCCCCTCCAACCACCACTTATAGAGGAGGGGCCCGAGGGAGGGGTGCTGAGAAGGGGTATGTGTCAAGTGTCAAACTAGAAAGGCAGGAAGGAAGGAAGGAAGGACCCCCTTCCCAGATGGGGCGGCTCTGATAGCTTAGCTATCCCAGGATGCCGTCTTCCTGAGAAAAAGCCAACTGTGCAGCTTGCTTTCTCCAGGGATGCCAGGTGATCAGGAGCTGAGACCTGCCCCAAGACTACAGAACATGCTAGTGTTTCCCTTGCTCCCTTTGAAGGCACAGAAATGGAAAGATGGGCTTATAGGGATAAGGCTGATTTATCACAGTAGGAACCAGAGTCTTCAGTTAAGAATTCTGATCAGGTTCTCTTATCAAGATTTAGACTTCGTCCTCTGCACAGTATTTTTAACCTAGATTCTTCCATATTGGAATAGTTTCCCTAACCACTTGTCGATAGATTTGCAAATGGGCTAGATTTTGCTTTAAGCAGGACCATGACGCACTGGAAGAAAGAGAAGAGTGGACGCTTTAGTGCAGAGTCCTAATCTATAGGTCACGACCAATTAGTGGGCTGTGAAATCAAATTAGGGGGTGTGACCTGCATTAAGAAGCATGAAGAGGATTAGTATAGGAAAGAAAATGTTAGAGGGCAGTGTCTGTAGTAAGGGTAAATCTTGTTTCTGGAATATATATATAGCAGGTTGCAATGTCAATTATATTTCTTACTATCGCTAAAAATTTTTTTTGGACAGAAAGTTCAAAAGCCTCTATTTCAATGAGTTTTGTCTTTCCTAAGAATTAAAAAAAAATAATACATATCCACTGCTAACTTGCCAATGACCAAATACACAATCTCATTAACACTAGAGTCCACTGTTTATAACAACCCAATCTGAATTGCAAAGCACATTTGAGAGAGATCCTGGCTTAGTCCAAATGGAGTGAGCGGGGCAGGAAGAGGCAGGCAGGCACCGGAGCCTTGAAAGAGCAAATCAAACAGTTCTTTGAAGAAACGACCAAGTACATTTTTTAATTAAAAATTTTTTAAACTTTTCTATTTTGATATAAAAAGGAATTATTTCCTTCCTCCCCAGTGATGTGAAGCCTTATGTGAAATAAGGTCACTCTCGCTCAGCCCTGAGCAGAGGTGAAAAGGGAAGAGGAGGAACATAACTTTTTAGGTCAGAACTGGAAGCCTGAGAAGGCATCCCGTAAAAATAGAAACATCCATTTTTTTTCATATGCCTGCAAAGCTTACCTCTGGGAAATAATCGAACACGAGCCATGGAAAGGGACTGCCTTCTGAGTGCCTGATGCCACGGACATTGGGAAAGGAGGATTTTGCACGTGGAGTGCCCCAAAGGCCACAGTCAAAAATCAAGCTGGTCACATTCTGGCCAAATTGAGGGAATGGGAACATGATTTTGGGGGGCTTCTAAGACAGAATATGTGGTGGATGTGTTCTTAGTGTCACAGAGAAATCACACAACACAGGGACTTGCTCAGGAATCATTTCTTAGAAGCGTACGGAATCAGCTACGAGAGGCGGAAACTACTCTAGTAGCTAAAAGGAACTGAGGGGAAAAAAAAGGAACTGAGAGAAAGGCGTGTTAGCAAATGCCAGAGACTGAAGAAGAAATTACTTTCAGGAAATCTCCAGCGCTCTTTCAAGCCCCTCAAAGTTGCCTGGTGGGAACTCACGTGCATTTCAGGAGCACAGCGGCCCAGGAGATCTATAAGGGCTGAATAAAAAGACATAATTGCATTGCCCATGTGCACAATCTCTTCTTCATCTTCACCGTCCTCCGTGCTGCGGAGAGAGAATCAACATGGGGGAGGGGTGAGGAAGCCTGGCAGGTGTTCTTGGACATGAGCTGCAGGACATGGAAACACTCTGCTCATCCTAAGCATCACACATCCTTTCCTTGGACACCTTCCCTCCCAACAATGTGGTTTTACTCAGTAAGCTCAAAGGACCCAAATATTCGTCCACGCAATTCCTTCGGTCCTCTGAACTTTAAGGTCTAACTACTGACATGAGCGGAGCCTGCAGACACGTGAAGTGGCACAGGATTTCCCAACGCTCCCACAAACCCTTCGTTCCATTTTCCTCCCTGAACGTGTGTAGAGAGCATATTGGACAAGGAGTCAGGAAGGGTAAGCCCATGCCCCGGCTCTGTTGCTAACTAGCTGTAGGACCCTGGCCTCAGTTCTTTCTCATGCTACATGAGGAAGGTGGAGCAGCTGATGTTTTGGGTTCCTTCAAGTTCTACCAGATCACCTACTAGAATAAATAACAATGAACAAACAAACCCCTAGGGCGCCTGGGTGGCTCAGTCGGTTGAGCTTCCGGCTTCGGCTGAGGTCATGATCTCACAGTTCGTGGGTTCGAGCCCTGCATCGGGCTCTGTGCTGACAGCTAGCTCAGAGCCTGGAGGCTGCTTCAGAATCCGTGTCTCCCCCTCTCTCTGACCCTCCCCTGCCTATGCTATCTCTGTCTCTCAAAAATAAATAAAGAACATTAAAAAAATAAAAAAAAAACCCCAAACAAACCCCAACTGCCTAGACAGGTACCCCTGTGGGGTTATACCCATTCTCTAGATTCTGGGGTCTAATATAGATGCTAAAATAAAGGAAAGGGAATTAGCCCCAATACACATGGAAAGGACAGTCCACCAATCCACCAACTGCATCCTGAACCTTTAAATACTGGGATTACTGATGTTATAATTTTTCATTTTGTTATAATTTTTCACATTTTTAAAAAAATTTTACTTATTTATTTTGAGAGAGAGAAGTGGGGGAGGGACAGAGGGTGGGGAGGGAAAGAGAGAGAGGGAGAGAAAATGCCAAACAGGCTTCCTGCTGTCAGCACAGAGTCTGACGCGGGGCTCAAATTCATGAACTGTGAGATTATGACCTGAGTCAAAATCAAGAGTCGGGCACATAACTGACTGAGCCACCTAGGCACCCCATGCGGCTCTCTTTTTCACCTAAGGAATCAAATCAAAACCCTTTCAGAAGGGAAAGCAGAGGGTACTATCTCTTTTTAAAAGTGAGGTAAGGGATGAGGCACTGAGGCTTAAATACTGAAGGGAGTGGGCTGGAGGGAGACAGTGGCTGTAACCTTGGTCGGTCCAGGCTTTAGTCTGTAGCTTCTTCCTGTAGTGATGCTGTAAGGGAGGCACAGCGGTGGCTGACAGAGCTTGTAGATGGCTGATCCGCCAGTTAGTGTAGGAGAGTACGGAAGAGGAGACAAGCAAGGGAGGGGGAGGGGATCCTGGTCACTAGGCTTATGGCAGAGTCAAGACAGCAATGTGCTTGCTTGACAAAGTGATTTAAAAGGTTTCAACTACAACTGTAACAAGCCTGTGCTTCCCCCACTAGGGACAATCTATCGACACTTCCTTAATAATCCACGTACTGACAGTATTTGGGAGCTCACCAACTGTATCAGTCCCAGAAGGCAATTCCATTCACTTACACTTCTCTCTTATATCCCTGAGAGGGGAGGTCCAGAGCTGGGTTCTCAGAGATCTTAATGGCTCCCTGCATGGCTGCCAACAGACCATTTCCTCCTTCACCTCGCAAGGCTGGGCCGAAGCACTCTGGGCGCCTGATGAGCAGCTTGACCACCACGCTGGCGTTCTCTTCCACACTTTCACCTACGGAAAAGGGGCATTATTTCCTTTTCGGTGGAAGGGACAACCCCAGAGCTTATTTCTAATTGAGGAGGTTAGAACAGTATTAGATTGAGCATGTCGCTTATTCTTAACATGAGGAGGTACTACTGATGGAGAGAAAGGGAAGCTTTGATAAATTAGGTCAAAAATCTGTTTTCTGAAGTATTAAAATTAACCATTATAGAGCCAAATCTGAGTTGTAAGTTTGGGCTTTTTGTACTGTGATTCTTTCACTACCATTTTGATCCTTAAAAGCAAGTTTCCACAGATGACTGATCCAGTCGTAAGTGACTTAGAGGACAAAGAACCCGACATCTTTACTAACTCCATGAGAGGCTGCTACAACGTACCTCCTTCCTTCCTCGGGAAGAGGTAAAATGGTAACGTAAGCAGATGTGCCTCAGTTAACATCCAGGGAAATGACCTGGGAGCGTCTGAACTGTATTTTCATGGACTGTGAACAAGTACCTCAGACAACCAAGTTTGTGTGGGTGAATGTCAGGACATTTATCAAATTATTTATCCAGCTTGATAAAGCTGTCTTAGTTATTCCTAAGTATCTCTGTGGGAAGCTGCGGGCTGGAGACTTGTATTCTGCTGGTATTTCTCTTTGGAAGAACATGGACCACCGAGACAGGGCTCCTTTCTGGAGGCAGCGATTAAGCAGGGGAACTGGAACCCTTAAGGGAGGGGGTTGGCCAGTGCCCCTCAGAGAGAATAGTTGGCACCAAAAGCATTTTTGCAGCTTATTCCAACAACTTCATGAAACACATTTTTGGCCTCAGACGAAATCTCAATTTGTGTTGAGAATTTATCCTTGGGCTAAGACTCTGCAAAAAGACTTGTTTGATGTTGCAAATTGGATGAAGGCTGATGAAAAATTTTTCTCTGAGATCATCAGATATTCTCAGAGGACTGAGCTCTGGAACAGAGGTTGCCTCTTGATACACTGCCGTGTAAATTATTTATTCTTGCATAAATTACTTCAAATCTTAGTAGGCTAAGACAGTAACTATTTATTACCTCATAGTTTCTGTAGGTCAGGAGTTTGGGAGTGACTGAACTAGGTGGTCCTGGCATGGGGTCTCCCATGAGGATGCTGTCAAAATGTTGGCGAGCACTGCAGTCCTGTGAAGGCTTGACGGGGCATGTGGTATTGACTTCCACAAAGGCACATACGTGCACGTGCGCACGCACTCACTCACACACACACACACACACACACACACACACACACACACAGCTGTTGGCAGGGGGCCTCAGCTCCTTACCATGTGACCTCTCCATGGGGCTGCCTCAGTGTTCTCACAACATGCCAGCTGGCTTCCCACAGAGGAAATGATTTGAGAGAGTAAGGCAGAAGCCACGATGCCTTTTACAACCTTGTCACATACTGTCACTTTTGCAATATCCTGCTCATTCGAAGTGACTCACTGAGGTCAGCTCTCACTCAAAGGGAGAAGAACCAGACTCCATCTTTTGGAGGGAGATGCACTGAAGAATTTAGAGGCATATTTTAAAACTATCACAGGAGATCTGATTAACGAAAACTTTAAAGAATCAACTTAGGATGTTGTAAGCAGAGCATTAGAATGAAAACTCAGAAGCCCTGGCTTTTTAAAGAATCACTGTGGAAGATGCATGCTGCACAGTCTCCTTGGGTCTCACTTCCCCATTGAGATATTCATGCAACTTCTAGTTTTTTAGAGTCAATCTATTAGTCTAATCTCATGTGGAGAAATTTCTCCATCATGTCCAGAGAATCCAAGGGGCTGAGTTTGCTGTCGCAGTGCTTCAGATTAGCTTGTACTCAGCTCTCACACAGACTCCGACCTGAACACACTTGATGTGACTCATGGCCCCGGAGAGCGTATCCTACAACCCAGCCATAGTCCTAGCCTACAACCCAGAGCTTGGCCTGCTGACATCCTCTTATCATCCAGCTGTCTAAACTCCAGGTAAAATTCAAGATTATAAACATATACCATCTAAGTTTTAGGACCATGTAACTGAAATCAGAGAAGTTTTCATTAAACTGTATTTAAACAGTCCATTGGCGTGCATTCACTGTTTTGTAGCACAATCCTTTAAAAGACTAAAATTCTTATAAAGAGGATTTCCTCCAAGTTCCATCTAATATATAAAAAAGAAATTGATCTTATTAAACCAGAATCCATGTGAAGAAAATTCTCAGGAGACACTAAAAGGGCACAATAATCACTGTAATGGTATGGTGGAAAGAATCAATGAAGGAGAGAAACCAAGGAGATGTTGAGCAATGTTGAGCAATTTGTGGAAGATAAAACGATGATGCTAATCCTAAAGCCATGTTTTCCTGAGTCAATTATCAGTCAAACCTAGCATTTATTTATTTATTTACAATATTTTTTAAATTTATTTTTGAGAGACAGGGAGAGACAGCACGAGCAGGGGAGGGCCAGAGAGAGAGGGAGACACAGAATCTGAAGCAGGCTCCAGGCTCTGAGCTGTCAGCACAGAGCCCGATGCAGGGCTCAAACCCACAAACAGCGAGATAATGACCTGAGCTGAAGCAGGATACTCAACCAATTGAGCCACCCAGGCACCCCAAACCTAGCATTTATATTTGATTCAGCTTATTAAAAAAATTTTTTTTAACTTTTTTTTTTTTTTTTGAGAGACAGAGCATGAACAGGGGAGGATCAGAGAGAGAGAGTGAGACACAGAATCTGAAGCAGGCTTCAGGCTCTGAGCTAGCTGTCAGCACAGAGCCCAATGTGGGGCTTGAACCCACAAACCATGAGATCATGGCCTGAGCCGAAGTCAGACGCTCAACCTACTGAGCCACCCAGGTGCCCCAGTATTTGATACAGTTTAATACAGGATACAGGAGGGGTCCTTAAAGGAAAGAACATGGAAAATCAACACATTTGAGAGCAAGTCATCTTAGTTACAGATAAAACTCACTACTTTCAAATGTTGGCCTCTATAATTTACCAGGTGGCATAATATATCCACATTCCCAGTTGTCATTTTTCATTATAAGAATAATGAAGCTAAAACTCTAAAATTTTATGTGTCAAAAATGGCCAAAAAACACCAATCCTGTTATTCAAACTTATTTAACTATCATACCGTGAGTCTTTCAGTTCTCAGGATAGAAACACTTGTGGGTCAGCCATGATCTTTATCAGCATGGTGAAATCAACCTAGCTCTTCCCACTGTGATTAGCATCATGGAGTTAGACGGAACATGGACCGCCACGTGCAAGGTAATATGAAAACTAACATTATGGGTTTTTTTTTAAAAAAAAAATGTTTGTTTATTTTTGAGACAGAGAGACAGAGAGTGAGCAGGGGAAGGACAGAGAGAGAGGGAGACACAGAATCTGAAGCAGGCTCTGGGCTCTGAGCTGTCAGCACAGAGCCCGACATGGGGCTCAAACTCATGAACCACAAGATCACTACCTGAGCCGAAGTCATACGCTTAACTGACTGAGCCACCCAGGTGCCCCAAGACTATGGTTTCTATATTGAGCTTGCTACTGAAATTCATTCACCAAATTAACCTTATTTTATTTGAATCTCAGGTCCTCAGATCTAAGCTAATTGGGTGAGCTGCTGCTGCTACAACTGACTTAGGAGGCCTCCCTTGATGTCTGTGGGGGATGCACAGAGGAACCTGCAAAAGGAAGGAACTGTAAGCAACCATTGCTGCTAATTGAAGAGAGGACCAAGGAAGAGAATTTCCAATGGCTTCACAAGGTAGAGGAGATGGCATAATTAGGAGAGAGGATATTCCATTCCTAATTACCTGCGGCTCAGCAAACTGAACTGCCAAACAAATCCACTTCGGGGAAGCTGAATACTGACCCTGAGGGCATTTTTTAAGGCAGCAAGAGATCTGAGGTAAACTAGTTTTGCCCAGGGGCTTAAACAATGTTTCTGCTTGAGTTCCAAAATGAATAATGAGCTTATTAACTGTGTGAATGTTCTTAGTGTTTTTCTTCAAAGGCTCTTCACACTGTCTTTACATTGCTACCTTCTTTTCAACATTCTTGAGAAGTTGGATGGAAATGGCTGTGATTTTCCCTCTATTTGACCCTGAAGTGGTCATTCTCACCACAGGGATGATTCGTAGTGACGCTATGATTTTTACCTACAGTCTATCAATTTTCTTACTCTCAATATTCTAACCTCAGTCCTTGTTTCAAGTTCCTTTGCCTGGAATGCCTTCTTCCTTCCCATTACCCTAACATAAACCCTTGACCTAGGGTAGCTCCACTTCATCCTTGGAAGCCTTAAAGGGCCTGGTCTTCTCAAACACCCTGCCCTCTTCCTGTAATCATTGAACACAAGTATAATTAATGAATTGTTTGTATTGGTTTGTGTCTGTTTTTCTCACCAGACTGTCTGTTTAATAAGAACAGGGCTTATGTCTCCATTATCTAACCCTGTATGCTCAAGCATCTTTTTAACATCTGACATATAATAGGCATTCAAAAATATTTTTGAATAAATGAATAGACTCTATTGAGACTCAAGGCAGAGACTTGAAATGACTAGATGGAAAGCTGAGGGTCCCTATCCATTACTGTATTACCAGATCAACTATCAGCCCTTGTTTACAAGCACCTGGGTTGCTCATTTCTTCAGATTTCAATTAGTCTTAAGGAAAATAACATATCCTTAATCCAGTCCTACTGTAGGAAGAAACAGCACTAGAGGCCTAGCATGAATCCATCTAGAGTGTCTTAGAGCATCACAAGGTAGGGGCGATAACCAACACCCAATACCTTTATGTTTAGAGCACCAACTTTAAGATAATGGTCAGCAACTTGCATGAACCAAGTCATTGCAAGTGTTTAAGATATACGATCTCTTCCTTAGGGCTTTCTAATCTATGGAGGGAGGAGCTAGAGATATGTCAATAAACTACTATGGCAGCACAGAGAGCAAATGAGGCACTGTTTGCCCATGTGGTTATTAATTCAACTATTCAGTAAGCCCACATTACTTGCTAGTCACTGATCCAGGAGCAGCAGACAAGTAGTGTAGAAGATGGTCAAGCCTGGACCCCAGAATGAGATGAATGGAACAGAGAAGCTCTAGCTGGTCAACATACCTGCAGCAGAGCTCCCCAAATATCTTGCAGACAGGTGAGAAAGAAATAAATGTTTATTATTTTATGCCACTGAGATTAGAAAGTCATTTGTTATGCAGCAGAGGCCAATTAATACAGGGTAAGAGTAGAAACAGGGAAATCAGTTCCTATGCAGCTGAAGTGGTCCAGGTGGAAGAAATGATAGGTTGGAGTAGGATGTGGTCAGTGGAGATGGAAAGGAATCCGTCGACGGCTTTCAGGTAACATTTAGACATTGAATTATAGCATTTTAAGGGGAATGAATGTGTGGATAAGGAGAAAGTCTGAATTAAAGATGCCACCTAAGAGTTTTGACTATCTGCAAAGTTAGTAGTGCTAGCTAGGGAGACAGGGAATCTAAGAGAACGAGTTTATGGCAGATATACAAATTAAGCCTTAAGATGTACAAAATTTGAAATGCCTCTTCAACCTTCAAGTAGAAACATCAAGTAGCTAGCAGGTTACACAAGTCTGGGGTTCAGGAAAGAGAAAAAGGATGGAAATGTACATTTGAGGGATTAGGAGCCAAATGACTGAATGAAAATCCTCCAGGGTGGACTGGCGTAGTAGTCCAGAAATTTTGGAGACTGGAATTTAATTCCCGAATCATGCTAAAATGTTGCCCATATATCTAGAGTTTGGATCCACATGGCATTTTCATGAAATATGCTAAATAAAATTTGCCTGAGACTGAAATCTGAAGTTAGAATTGAGGTGTGCTCTAACAGAATAGAGTCCACCTGTTAAATATGGGCATTCTCACTGAGTTGATGAAAATCAATCCGGATCATAGTACTGCCATTTTGTGGGAATAATGTTGATGAAGCAGTTTTTGCCTGACTTTACTATTTCAGTTAAAGTTGACAATATTATTCAGGTATAAAACTTCATTTACCATCATTATTAAAAAAATGATTGACAAAGAATCCAGATACATATGGACTCAGGACTTTTGGGCTCATGCCAAATGGTCAGCCAGCACCACTGCTGGGATCCCACAGGCAGCAGTGGAGGAGAAATGCTGAATAATTTAGTTAGCATGAAAACAACAAGGCCAAACAGCTTTTCATCCCAGTCAGATTTTCTCACTTCGGTGCTCTGAGCATTCATTTGCCACGGCCTTCTTTATGTAATTTACTTTCTACCACTTGTGTTGTTTTGATCATCTATCTCTGGCCTTTGGTAGTTTCACTTTGTGTTTTTACTGATGGAGTCACATTTCCTTGCCTTTGTCACTACAAGCCCATGTTGACCCCAATGACCTTCTTCTTCTCAGGCACAGAGATTCAAGAAGGTCCACTTGACCTTCTTGGGTGGGGTAGAAGAGACTCTTCATGCCTTATAATTGGTGAGAAGTGTGACTCAGACATTAAGTACCCAAACTCCACGAGCCATATCTCGTTTGTACCCCATGTTCTATATTCTCTCACCACAATAGCTTTACATGTCTCCTGAGTAAAACATTGTGATGTTGTTTATAATTGTCTTAAACTGTTATTTAAATCTCTTACTATTGGCCAATTTTTCAAAAGTTTGCTGAATCTCTCCAACTATATTACAAATGTGAGCATAACAACAATGTCTAACACATTTTAATCCTAACCATCCCTGGTCTTTAAGACCAATCACACATAAGAGTGGTTGTTATATCCTTTCTGACTCTAGTAACATAAATACAAGGATGGAAATGAACTGGCTGACTCTTTTAAGTATCTATATCAACTGTGTCCTTCAAAGGTACGTTACTTGGTGCTTTTGACTCTAAATTTTTTTTCCAGCTTTATTGAGATAAAACTGATATCTACCAGAAGATTCAGGCCTCTTAGATCAAGAGCCCATCAGTGTGCTCTCTCCACACTACTCTGTTAAACTACGCCCATTTGTTTCTCTAAGATGTTGTTCAACACTTGCCTTCCCCCAGGTATTCCTAGATTCACTCTACCAGATTCCAATGAGCACTGGCATTTTTGGCATGGCAGTAGTCACACGTGTCACTCTGTAGGCACGTATGGTTGATTAAAGCTCTTACTCATTATTCAATGTACATTTATAATAATTCAACTTAGGTTTGCTCTGTTTCCTGCTTTATGATATCAGGGCTTTTAGTGCATGTCTCTTATCACATCTCACAGCCCCTCACATGTACATATGTCACATAACAGATACCCAAGTTATGGTTACTGATGACAAACCTGCCTAGGGAAACATTCAGCACAGCTAGGAATAGTGTGTTGATTGCAACTAAGTTTACAGCCTGAGGAAGGTATCACTAACATACTCCATGGGCTCAAAAAAAAAAAAAAAGCACAAAATAACTTTTTCCTTCTTCTTGTGCATTAGTAAGACATCATCCTTCTTCTCAGAATCTACATTAGGAAGGGATTAATCAGATACCTAGACACATCTGTGTCTACACTGGTTACAAAGTTTACAACTGCTGGGTAAATATAAGCCTCTCAACTTCATTACTCTCAGAGTAAAACACAACGGAAGGATTCTGAGCAAGCTAATAAAAAAATGGAGAAAATTATAGCTTTAAGAAGTTCTTCTAAAGATAAATCTTGTTTAAAAAGATTTAAATCAAACATTAAGAGAGACAAGTAAAATAATGTTAGAATTTTCCAATTATATCATTTTGATATAGCAAAATCTTTTGATTTGGTTAAAAAAATTTTTTTAAAACATTAGTGCCAAACAGTAATTAAATAATGCCACAATTTTTGAACATCTCAAAAGAGAAAATGCTGTTTCTTCTTATTCAGTCATTAGAAAGATGACAATACTAAACAATATTCGAGTGATGTCTGGCCTCTTGGGCCAAACTGCTCTACTTCAAATCCTGCTCTACGTCCTACTAGCTAGGAGATTCTGGACAAGGCATTTAATCCCTCTAAGCAACTGGGTCTTTCTCTATAAAATGAGGAAGATCACTGTATCTATTTCCTTAGATTTTTGTATTAGGTATGTAAGGTAATAAATCTCAACATTTTAAAAAGTTATTTATTTTGAGAAACAGGGAAAGAGAGAGTGAGAGAGAGAAAGAGCAAGCGAGCGAGCGAGCGAGCAAGACAGAGAGAGAGAGGGGGGAAGCACAAAAAGGGGAAGGGCCAGAGAGAGGGAGGGAACCAGAGAATCAGAAGCAGGCTCTGTGCTGACAGCAGACACCCTAATGCGGTGCTTGAATTCATGAAACGTGAGATCATGACCTGAGCTAAAGTTAGATGCTTAACCAACTGAGCCACCCAGGTGTCCCCACCCCAAGGTGTTCTGCACAGTGCCTGGCACATGGTAAATGCTCAGTCACATTAGCTGCTATCATCACCACCGTCATCCTCACCAACTCTGTCATCACTCACTGCCACCCACCAGCACAATCCACCACCCAACCATCACATCCCACATGACCCAGTGACAGCATCCCACCATCACTCATCACCACCCACAACCGTCACCACACCTGTCATCATTAACCACCACCCACCTCAATGACCCCCAAACCTGCTATGACCACGACTCAACCATCATATCTCCCTGTCAATATGACCAACCACTACCCACTATCATGACCATCATCCAGCATCACCACCTCTCACCACCCACCAGTACCTATCACGATCACACTCATCATCTATCATGATCGCTTAGAACACTTTTATCTTTCACTGCTCGGTAGAGGCCACAAGAGGGCTGGGAAGTCCTTTCTAATCACCTTTTAGACATAAAAACTTACAAACGGCTTTGAAGTCCCCAAAGAATCCATTTATGAGAGTCTTTCCATTTCAAATGCCCTAATACTCTTGTAAGAATCATCAACAACGACAACTAACATGACTGCAGGCTTAGTACATTTCTGGCACTGTGCTAGTCTAAGTTTTCCATGGACTATTTAAGGCTTGCAACAGCTCTGTGAGGTATATACTATTGTTATCTCTACTTAACATACACAAAAACAACGAAGCTTGAAAAGTTTTCATAACTTGCTTAAATTTGCAAAGCTAGTAAGTGATAGAGCTATACTTGAACCTCAGACCCTCTATTCTCTGGCCCAAAGTCTTCCATATCACTTAGCTGGGCTTAAAGCACTCTTTCTCCTTCTTTAAGGGTTTAATATGATTCTAACTTTTTCAGTATGTTTTACTCTCTCTTTTTCAGGCTTTCCCTTGTGACAGTCTACTCCCACCATTTCAACGACAGATCTACGAGTCTATTCAGTCCCAATCTGGTCATATGTAACCAGCACACATCAGTGTTGGAATTCGGGCAATCTAGATAGGTGCATAGCCAGTGGATTCCTTTACCTTCATAACCCAGGCAGACAGTCCCACTACATGACTCATAAAGTTCTTGGTCTTGCAAAGGTGGCCAAGATGCATGAATGAGCCCTGCCTTGATTTGGTTTGTGTCTTACAGTCTACTGAGATAATTGAGGGAGATTTATGGATCCTTAAAATACACCTTAAAACATTTCCCTATTACCAGAGTACCTCTGAATTAATTCTGGAAATGTGGTCCAGAACTGGATAGATTTGGATAGAAAGAGGAACAGATTATTAGAGGATATGCTGACTGGCCTCAAAGAAAATAGAATTCAGCAATGATGGTGATGAACAGCTAGGGACACTAAACAGCACACAGAGAGCAGCAGAAGACCAGTGATCAAGCATCTGACTGGACGGGACCCAGGGGGGAAGCCAGGACAATGGAAATCACTCAATTATTAAGAGTAGAGTGTATTACAGTCTAGGAAAATAAGCAGGTGGGGCAGAGATGAAGGGAGACAAGAAAAGCACATGAGAATACAATGATCACATTATGTCACTCTATTTTGAGATAAACTCTTACACCTAGAACATTTGGAGTGATTGCTTATTAGCTGTAACCCCTCTTTGCAATCACATAATTAGCCAAGCTGGATTTGTTAGCCTGGAACTCCAAACTGGGAGGAGGGAGAAGGATCATAATTCAAATGTGAATATAAGTGAATTGGTTTTAGAACAAAGTCTTGGGACACAAGGTGCCATTTCAAGAAAGTAGCCCACGTAAATTTTACACAAGATTCAGTATGTTTTACTCAGGGAACTAAAGGGCTTTTGTGGACTTGGAATTCATTATAAATGGGAAGTAACTTGTATGAGAAGATGGTGTTTAGGATTGCCACAGAAATATTTTTTTCTCCTGGGAGTTGAGCTACTTTTTATAGTGACTCAGTTGTTTCTAATTTTTATGTATATATGCACCCATTCATCCAACAGTCTCAGGATTTGAAGGCACATCTGAGTTTAGCTTTGTGAAATAGGTGAGATGAAGCTATTAACAATCCCCTCTTTTACGGATGGAAGAGGTACGAAGCAGCGACAAGCCCTAGACTCTGCCTTGATTGATTGATTGATTGATTTTTTAAATTTAGTTTTGATATATAGGGAGACAGAGCATGAGTAGAGGAGGGGCAGAGAGGGAGAGAGACACAGAATTAGAAGCAGGCTCCAGGCTCTGTGCTGACAGCTCAAACCTACAAACCATGAGATCATGACCTGAACCAAAGTCGGATGCTTAACCAACTGTGCCACCCAGGCGCCCCTGCCTTGATTTTCTTGCTGGATCTGGTGCTAGAGCTCATTTCACACTGTTCGCTGGACACTGCTCTTGGCTCCTGTCTGGCCTGAGATTGTTCTGTCCCCTACCACCTGTAGAATTGATTCTATTCATAGACAGGGAGAAATGCAAAGGATCTCTCTTTCCTTGAATATACCCGAGTTTATGCTATCCTAGGGCTGAAAGGCATGAAAAATTTGGGACTCACTGTTCACAAAGACGGCAAACCTCAGGAAGGACAGGTAGCGTTCCCCTTCAATGGGGTTCCAGCCGACATCAGGGTACCCTTTGGCTAGAAGCATGGGGCAGCTCTGCAGGCCACAGCCTGCCAAGTAGGTCACCACCTGCCAACAACAGTACAAAAGTAAGTGTCTAAGTTTTTTTTTTTATGAGAAGCTGTGAGGCCTACAAAATTCTGGGACAGAAGGGCTTTCATTTGCCTAGAAGCAGAGGGAGCCCCAAACTTTTAATAATTCAGTAAGTTTGAAGTCAGAACTTCCAATTCATTGTTTCCAAATAACCAATAAGACTGATTGTCACTGTTATGTAGGATTATTCCACGAGCTCAGTTCCCTGATTTTTCCAGTTCTGGCAAGATGGAACGAACATATTTTTAAAAATAGTTTTATGTATTTAGTTTGAGAGAGAAAATGAGAGAGAGAGAGATGGAGAAAGCATGAGTGGGTAAGGGGGAGTGGGAGAGGGAGAGAGGGAGAGAGGGAGAGACAGAGAGACAGAGAGACAGAGAGAGAGAGAGAGAGAGAGAGAGAGAGAGAGAGAGAATATCCCAAGCAGGCTCCAGGCCCCTTGTGGGGCTTGAACCTACCAACTGTGAGATCATGACCTGACCTGAGCCAAGATCAAGAGTGGGACACTCAACACACTGAGCCACCCAGGTGCCCCAAGAGGGAACTACTATTTAAACATAGGCCTAACTAGGGGGCTTCTGGGGGAGATAATGGGTCCAGGTGGGCCATGTTCATTTGGCCATGGTATTTCAAGACCAAAATATTCAGTCATTGGTTGACTCCGAGTGGGCCCTTGACTAACGGGCTCCCTACTTATGCACTAACAACTGTTGTCTCAAGTCACAAGCCAAGATGTTAAGGGTGGGGGTGGTGAGTGAGGGGCCGCGGCCAGTTAAAACCTGGGATTGGTAGTGTTCTCTTCACTTCCTGGTTACTGGATCTCAGCCCTGTGATCTTGTAGACTATTTTATGACTTGCCTTCTTTTTAGAAGATGTCAGGCAAAAAAAAAAAAAAAAAGTGCCTAGCAAGTAGACCTTTGGTTGAAATGCAGTTGCCATTCTACTTTAGCCTTTATTATTTTATGTGTACAAGGAGAAGGGGGAGAATCCACTGTGCTGTAAACTCCTGTCAGGAATTTGTATCTTTTTAAATTTTATAATCCCCAGGGCTCTGCACACAGCAGATGGTCAATCACTGTTTTTCAAATGAATCATCTATTTGCTGAGATCATACACTGTAAGTTGTTTTGTACGAATAATGGATCTAAGTCAAAATTCAGTAAGAAATAATCATCACTGTTTCCTTCTCGAACCAGTGAGGGCACTATGCTGCTTGGAGCTTAGATGTGATTTGGTATTTAAGATGTGAGAAAAACATCAATAAAGGCAGGAATTCGGCAGTATTTTCAAGGTTATGGTGCAGGACATCTCACTGGCCAGGGAGATAAGCACTTGTGTGTGTGCGCAGGTGCACACATGGCGTACGTTGGCGGGGAGTTGTTCAATCTTAAGGGACCTAATTTCTGTTGAGATCAATAGAAGGAAGAACTGTAGCATTTACCTGTCCTTTCCCTCTCTCCTAAGAACCACACTGGGGTGATTTCCTGACACTGGTCCGAATAAAGTCTGTGGCGCTGTGCTGAGCCGCTGGGACCACTTGAAGATGAGGGAGCAGACCTCAGCATCCCCTTCACAGATTTCCTTCAGTCCCCATTTCTCTCCTTTCCCAGCCTCTCCTTAGTCGATTTACCAGCTTCCAGAGGAGAATTAAGGTCTTTGTCAAGGGCGGTCATTTCCAAAGCTGAGCTGCAGCTGAGGATGGGCCCTGAGTACTAAGCCTCTGTGGCACTGTCCTGGTGGGAGAGACCATCAGCCACTTTCTTATCTGGGGGTCAGTCACCATCTCACGAGCGGAGACACAGAGTTCTTGACTGCTGTGGTGATGTGTGAGGAGCAGTTTGACTGGAGTCTGTCTCACTAGTAGCAGACTAGGAATATCCACGGCATTTGCGGAACAGTTATTACACGCCATACTGCTGGGTGGCAGAGGATTTGAGCCTGTGCATGTATGGGAGGGGGTGTATCTGTCTCTGTTCTAATCAGTTCTTCTTGCTAAAACCAGGATGTGCTTTCCAAAATACAAGTCCTGTTGTGTCGCTCCTCTGCTTAAAGCCCTCCAATGGTTTCCATTGCTCTTGGCTCTACAGAAAGGTCCTATAATGTAACAGGTAAGAGCATGGCCTCTGGAGCCAGACCCTTGAGGCACCTGGCTCTGACACTTACAAACCCCAGGACACTAAGCACATCAACTAAACCTCTTTATGCTTCAGTACCCTCTCCTATAACTGAGGACACTAACAAAAAGGCACGTTCTAAGGGTTGTGTGAGTTAATTCAGAGTGGGACCTGGCCTGCAGTGATCCTATAGGATCATGAACTTCTATTGGTAACAATTATGGCAGCATCAAGCCCACTTCCGTACTGTCTCTCCTCACCGTTCACCACTCTCCCCACACACCCCGTGATCTGTCACACCCACCTTCCCGATTCCTGAGCACACCATGCTTTCCTCACTGAACCTCACACATTCCTGGCATGCTTTTCCCCTTGGTGAGGCTGCTGGCCTCCTACTCCCACCTCAACTCATCCCTTTCCTGAGTGACCTTCCTGACTTCCTGGTCAGGATTAGGAGCTCTGCTTCCATGCACTTCCAAACCCACTACTCAATGGATGGTGACCTTTTACCTGCCCCCCTCCCCCCTCCCCAGACCAGTCTGTTCATACTGCTAATCTCGGCAGCCACCCAGTCCAGGAAATAGCCCCAAGACGGAATGGGAGGAGAGATATAGGTGAACCAGCCTCCAGGTATCAGCACCAGCGGGCGCACACTTCACAATCCCAGTGTGGGAGAGCTCAGTCTTGCTTCATTTGTACAGGGACAGGACATGTGGGCATTCGTTACCCATATACAGATTAAACAGTGTGTGGCCGTGTGTGTAACTTAAAAACCCAACAACATAGGACTTTATTAGCATCTAGGTCTCTGGTAGTGTTCCACGTAGACCAATGTCTTTATGCCTCCACATAAAGACAACACACATATCCAGATATCCATGTCTATGAAGTTGGCTATCCCTGCCCATAGGAGATGCTCTGCTCCTAATTATCATACTTCTGCCAGTTACTCACTTTCTACCACATTTTCATGGAGCACTGAGAGGTTCTGAGGGAGACCCAGCCTTTGGTCTGCATTTCCTTGGCTTGACTGTGCTATAAGGAGAGAGCAAGCACATTGCCTCCCCAGGGCCAGTTACCTTCTCGAGGTCTGGTTCCTCTAAGCCCAGTGCCAACTCGTTGTTGTCCATCACAGAGGAAGCTGCCACATCCAGCGGCGTAGATCCCCTCATTGAAGGGGAGGCTGAGGAAGAAAGAGAGAAGGAGAGAGAAAAGGGACAGAGGCCACCCAGCGGAGCTGAGAGTGCAGTGCACATTCATGGCCAGGAGAGGGCAGCAAGCACACTAAACTCCCATCACTGTTCTGAGGGGAGTTGAGCCTGCCCAATTTAAGGACAGAATTTGTTATCCTCATCCCCACGCTCATTTTTGATTCTGAATTAAGTCAGAAAATCAGTGCACAGAATTAGCAGGGACAATGTGTTTTCAAGTACTTTTCTAACATGATACTTCTTGGAGCTCGGCTGTGGTGATCACTCAAAAGGTAGTGATACCACTTAACCAACTTATCTTAAAAGACTTGGCCATTTCTAGAGCCACCACCTGGAGTTTAAAAATAGCCTTAAACAGTATTAGCTCATATAGTTACATCAGGTCTCCAATGTTGTCTTTGATTTTCCTTTGGTTCTCAGGCTAGAATTCAGAAAAACTTTTATAAAAGGCAGGTAGTCTGAGGCTGCATATGATAAAATGGAAACTTGAGCTTTCAGATCTCACATGCACGTCTGAGTGGTTCTGTCTTTCACAAACCCATTTGGTTTACATCCAGGGAAGTGAGTAAGCCATATGCACCGCGTTGCTTCTCCAGTGGTGGTGATGGATTTACACTGTTTATCCACAGTTGCCCTTGGCCAGTCCACCTTCAAGCTTAGGACAGAACTGGATGGTTGGCCAACGGGACAGGGATGCAGCCTGTAGCCAGGCCTCTAAGAAGGGGTAGGGTCTCAGACCTCGGTCTCGTTATCACCTCCCTGGTCAGCGGAGTGGACGGGGGGATGGAGGGGAGCTGTGTCCCCAGACTGTGTCTATAACTTCAAGCAGCATTTCATGACCCATGAGGAGGACAAGGTAAAACTGTGAATATGCCAACACAAATCTGTCACCAGTGCTGGGTGGCAGCCACATCTCTACTTAGGCTGGACAGCAGAGACGTCGTATCACTATTTCACTTATTTTTAGATCGGGCAGTTTCCTTCTTATAATTAAAAATATTTTAGCAGGTATATAGCTTCTTTCCCTTTACCTCCTAAGCGGTCGGCAGGAGTGTCACCTCCAAGCCCAAAGGTGGAAGTGAGAATGTGACATACCTAGGCCAACACTGCTGTTCTCCAACAGGTAACTGAGATGCTCAAACATGGCCTTCTGATTTTGCCGGCTAATTCGACAGAAATAGCAGAGGAAGCGGCAGCAGCTAGCAACCATTTTTGGGAAGGCAATCTGTAGGAAGAAGGAGGAAACGTCAAGGAAAAGAATCTATCATGAGTCCTTTCTGAAAGGTCTGACTTCAAAGAGTCTTAGGGTGTGCCATCCATTGACCTCCACCTGTCAATACTAGCATGTAAGCTATGAACAGCGTGCAAAATGCCTTTTGTCCCGGCTTCCAGTTTTTCCTAAGACTTATTCACAGGAGGGACAGAGGGTGGACACACCTGAAAGGAGGCTTCCAAAAATATGGAGAGCTAATTATAGTTCCTGACATATCTTTCTTTCAAAGGAAAAAGAGGTCAAACAAGAATCCCAGACACCCTCCGATGTCACACGAAATTGCATGACCGTACATCAGACCATTATTTCCATTCTGGAAGGGAGCGGACAGAAGGACAGAATTCTGATAAGAAGGTCCAGAAAGGGAGATGAGTGACCATGACAAATATGCCCGGCATTATATCAAACCTGAGTCCTCTGGGTAAAGGCTGGCCCTTGAAGTTGTGGGAGGCTGAATAGCATTACCCCCTCGGAATGTGAGCCTTCCCCGATTGCTTTTTTCTTCCCTAGTTACTTCCGTCCTTGATGACTGCTCTCCTATGGCCCTTGTAATCTGATTCACACAATTTAGCACTGAGATGCCATCTTGGGTTACTGCTGATTGTACTTGGCTTCCCTCCTTAGCAAAGTAATTAGCGTCTGTAGAGCCTGGCCATGTCTTAGTTTTGATCCAATCATGCTCAATAAATGGTGTCTGTGTTAACCTTGCTCTGGATCCTAGAAAGTCCTTGATTTCTCCTTTTAGATCACGGGGGTGGGGTGCTCTCACAAATAAGGGTCTGAAACCTACACACTACCTGTTTGCTGAGGCATGCAGACATTTGCTCAGGGCTCTTCTGGAAGGTCCATTTTTCCAAGGGTCCATAAGGAATTGAGTGAGAAGGAACGTGAGCTTTGGCTTCTGTTCTGCCTTTGTACCCCCAAGAATCAATACTGGTGGAACTGCTTTGGGAATCATTAATTCCCAGGACCCTGGAACTCTGGAATTTCCCAACATTTGAAAACATCCCCCCATCTATTGCCTTAGGACCCTATCTAACTCTGTGGATCCCACATAAGTTAGGATAAATGTCCAGGGAGCTCCCCCTGACAGCGGGCTTGTTATGGGGGCTGGTGAGGAGACCGACATCCTCGGGAGCTTGGCACAGAAAGGAAACACATGCACGCCTGAGGGAACGCTGCCAGGATCGTTATTAAGATCTTGTTCCCCTTTAGAACAGCATTCTCCTGACACAGCACAAAACATACCAGGCTTCTAAGTGGAACCCAGAGGAATTCCATGTTGGAGGGAGCAGGGCTGCAGAGTATGCATGGGAAGTAAACTTAGCAGGTGAACAGCCTAGTGGAATGAGTGGGGGAAAAGCTCTAAGCCTCAGGAGCCAGAGCTTTTGCACTGGCTGGCTTCCATTCAGCAGCTCTACCCCATCCCTTGGCTGTTTCCTGGCTTTATGCACATCCCCCTCCCCTGCCCCAGGAAGAGTAACTGAGACAATGGACACCAGCTTTTTGTGAACAAGTCACCATATGCACCTGCCCAAGTCAAGTTCTGGTCTAAGTTCTCCTTACAGCATTACCTGAGACTTCTCTGCCCCCAACACGTTCACCATCACCTCCATCACTGTCTCGTGCATGCCAAGGACTCGCATGAGGTTGGGATGCTGGTAGAACACCTTGTTGTTCATAATGTCTCTAGGGTAAAGATCAGACAGAGTGTTCAGCACTTGCTTATATCACTGCTATGAAAATGCAGGGATGAGCACGCACAAATGCACAAACACACTGGGGGTGGGGTGATGCCACCAGAAAGGCAGTAAGAAGGTACTAGTCAGCGGGAATATAAGTAGGATGCCTGTTTCAAGCTGATAGGAGTGTTTCGTACTCTTTTACTTCCATTATGTACTTAATTTTGAAACACTTCCTTCTAACGACATTACACAGTTGTCCTTTTGTTTTTGCTTGTCATAGCTCTCAGATAGCCAGAATCACTGGATTTCTCTTCCTTCATGGGCTCCACGTCTTCCATTTTTTTTCTTCTCTTTTCCTTATATCTATGTCTCTATGGACTTCAGCTTTCCTAATGATAAGGCTGTACCCCTCTCTTAAAGGCAATTGTATGTTAGGTACCCATGACATTTCTGAACCACAGTCCTCAAAAAAAAAAAAAAAGAAATTAACAATGAGATATAAAAAAATTTGTTTAGATCGGTCACTATAAATTCACCAAATAAAGCTGCAAGCAAATCAAATGCAGAGGATTCTGTGATGTGGCTGTGTGCTCCCCTACAGCGAGGTTTCGCTCTGCCTGTGCCCTCTGGCCTGGCTCGTGCGGCTGCTGAGAGGAGACCCCACTCGGTTTTACCGCTGCTCTGTCTACTGTGAACGCTGGGGAAGAAGCTAATTCTGTGGTTTTCTTTTGCCATAAAAGCCTCTTCGTTTCTATTACGTGATTCCTCCTTGGAAATGGATTTGAGGAATGTGTGGATCTCACCCACGCCCCAACCCGGGGATTTTCAAAGTCTCTCGTCTAGGTCTCGGTGATGCTCCTTTAGTTTGCTGGCTCCAGGGTAGTGGGATGGAACATCGAACTCTTGATTTAAAATTTTTTTAAATGTGTGTTTAATTGTGAGAGACGGAGTGGGAGTAGGGAAGGGGCAGAGAGAGAGGGAGATCCAGAATCCAAAGCAGGCTGCAGACTCTGTCATCACAGAGCCAGATGTGGGGCTTGAACTCACCAACAGTGAGATCATGACCTGAGCCAAAGTCAGAGATTCAACCTACTGAGCCACTCAGGTGCCCCAACGAGTTCTTGATTTTAATCAGGTAACATCAGGAACTGGCCAGGTAACTTTTTTGGGCTTTGGTTTTCTCATCCCCAATTTCTAAGAAAGAGCCAGGAGCTACTGCTAGGGGGGAAAGGTGTATTGAAGAACTGACAAAGCTGACTCCCTGGGTTCCCAAGAAAAGGGAGGGATCCACCTGCAATGCCTTGGAGGGAAATCTCAGAAGAATTTCAGTCAAAAGCCCAGCTGCTCAAAACCTTTCTCTCTTGTTGAGTTGAACACAGTTTCTCTTCCTCTGAATGTTTTTCATTGCCTTCCTGGAGCTGTTTTCTTCAGACACAAATTAAAGAACTGATTTTCTCTAAGACTCTTCCCCCGCTGCTTCTGGCAATGTCCCTTCACCTGGGGTGCACAGTTAGCTCGCTCAGGTCACCAAAGGGGACCGAGACATCGAGAATGTTATCCCACGAGAAGTGAGATCGGAATGGCAGCACACAGGGATTTTATACAATTTGATACCAGAACATCTGCAGAGCAAGGTACCCCAGCTTTTCATCTTGAAGCTCTTCGGAGCTTCATGCACTGAAGTGCAAATGACCTACCCCAGCCCGTTGATCATGAGCAGCTCCTCTTCCTTGCCCATCCTGACACTGAGCAGGCAGCGGATCTGGCCCAGGGCGGCCAGCAGAGTGATGGTGTCGCCCACGGAGGCCTGACTGATGGTGTATGTCTTCCGCAGCGCCTGCAGCAGCTCCCCAATGCTGTCGTACTGCCTCCGGAGGAGGGTGAACATCATCCGGACCAACTCGGCGTCCTGGATCTGGTCCTCCTGGGCCCAGCGGATCATGGTCTGAGAGATGAGCTCCTTCAAGGTTGCTATGGGGACAACAGGGAGGACCAGTACGGTGGCTGGCACGGCTCCGGGAGAGCTGTGTAGCTCAGCCAGTCCATTCAGCAATGAGACGACATTAGGGGTCAAGGTCAAAACATTCTTTTTCTAAGGGTGGAACACGGCATTTAAAGAAATGCAATATATCATCAAAAGACATAGGTGTGAATGATACTATGAGAACAAGATACCTCCATTTTGAATTGAGGGTGCCAGATATTTTAATTAAATGAAAGTTAAATCAATATTGGAAATAAAGGACTCGGTAAGACACTGTCCTTGTTTTCAGAATACTCAAGAAATCAGTTTACATTTTCATTTTGATTTTATGAAAAATTATCTATATTTTATAATGCAATGTAAGAAAGAGTAAAATGTGCAAGTGCCATGGGACAGAGTTGAGGGAGCTGTGGGGGGGGGCAAAGGCATGAAGGCACGAGTTGACGACACTGCTCACTGCCTCTGCAGAGTGCAGGGATATTTAGTATTAGATTTTCTCTCCCATGGATACTATCCTCCAAGCTCTTTAAATATACCACATACCAAAAACTGAATTCATGCCATTGATTCTAGAACTCTAGAAGATATTTTGGGTGACATACACATAGACCTACGTTAGGAGACGGAGAAGAGCAGAGAAACAATGTTCTGTTAGGTCTGAAGAATTTGCACTATTCGACTATCACCCCCTTGAAGGGACTGTGTCGCCCTGCATCTTCGGCAGGGGCTCAGCTAACAAGGCGTCATGACTACGTTCAGAGGCATCAGGAGAAGGGCCAGTGTGGCTTTGAATTCAGAAGCTCATACTGGTTACACAGAAATACCACTGGCTGCACAGGTAGAGGAGAAGTCAATGAAGTGGGACTTGAACCAACTGTGGGACCTCCAGCGGTTGAACTGAGCGGCTCCTGAAAAGTACTGGCTGGCACTGTGAGGGGGCATGGTCAGCAGGGAGATGTAGGAGCCCCTGGGTGGCTCAGCTGGTTAAGCATCCAGCTCTTCATGTCAACTCAGGCACGATCTCATGGTTCATGAGTTTGAGCCCCGTGTTGGGCTCTGTGCTGACATCATGGAACCTTTTTGGAGTTCCCTCTCCTCTCTCCTTCTCTTTCAAAATAAATAAATAAACTTAAAAAAAAAAAGAAGGAGAGGCAGGTCTGAGGTGGAGGACAGGGTGAAAGAGAGCCTGCCAGAATGGCTTGGAGGGCAATGCTTACCCTCCCCATGTCTCACACATACACACACTTCCAGAAAATTCCATGAGAGGAGGGGAGAAATGCTCCTTTTAAATCATAATCATCTCCATGTCTGGCTCTGCCTATCACATTCCAGCAAGGTATAGACAGCACCAAGATCCTTCATTTGGACCTGGCGATAAAGGCAGAGCTCAGGGGATCATAAAGGTCACCCGGGCCATCAGTGGACGAACTGGGAACAAGCTCAGGTCAACTGCCTGTGCCTTCGATAGCCTGCGCCACCTCTCACAGTTGAGGTGCCTACCTCCATGTCATTATAGATGGCAGATGTCTGCTCTACATACAGTCTTGGCTCATCATAAGGATATAAAAATAGAACTTGGTTACCAAAGCTTCAGAAGAGATCGAGATGTAAAGGATGAATTTAACTTACTGCTGGGTCTATCAACCCTGTGGGTGTTTTAGGTTCAGACGGGAGACAGGCTGCAAAACTTAAAAAAGGATACCCAGAGCAGAGAGAAGCAAAGTTAAAAGATGTTCTGAAGAGAGCTCACTAGGCAGGGACTGCTGACTAATATCTGTTAGGTTAGGTAATATCTCTATCCTCTGGGGAAAAGGAAGTTATTTATGGGCCAGGCTGGGCTCCTGTCAGGAACTTGTTTCCTCACTGGCCAAGTGTAAGAGTTCCTGTTTCCTCTAGGTAACAGCCATAGGAAAAATCAAAGCATGACAAAACCACAGACGCTCCCTGACCCAATATAAATTTTTCTAGTCCTGTACGTACAATTTCCCCTTAAGCCTAGGTTGTGATCCGAAGCAATCATGATTTTCTCTCCACTAGTAACCGAATCCTCTGCTAGGATAACACACATCAGAGTCCCTGCCATATACGAAAAGCAACAACCAGAAATGTTAATCAGCTCAAGGGCCGTCCTCTTTTCAACGGGGAAAGTTACAGAGTCATAAGGAAAGCAAGTAAGTGTCAGCTTTCCCTTGACCTGACTTTCAGATTCGGTCAGGATTTTGGTGAGTGCTTAGCCACACACCAATTTAATAATCCAAACCAACGTTTATAAAAAAGGGAACATTTACAGCCAAACACCTCTCTAGAGGGCAAATGGGAAAGGAGACCACCCTTTACCTCAAAGAGTGGAGCGGGACGCACCGCACAGGTTCTTTGTCCAGGCCAGCCTTCCAGTAAGTATGAGAGTGGGATAAGCCATTATGTGTGTGCGACCAAATGGAAGCTCAGTTAAAATACAAAATAATAATAGCAATAATAAATAAAAAACAAACAACAAAAACAAAAGTGTGGCCCCAAGATCCTGACAGAAAAGGATTCGCGGTCATGTTATTGATGAACAGATGTCAGTTAGTGGAAGGCATGGCATTTAAGGCCATTCTTGTAGGACAGGGTTTCAAATTGTGAGACGAGGCCCAGGAAGGGAGAGAAAGTGTCACTACAAGAAGAAAGAAAACTTGGGAGAGGTGGCAGGGGAAGAAGTATCCCTAAGGGCCCTCGAAGCACAGCATCTTTTTTGGCCTGACCTATGCTGGAGACCTAGCACCCACCCAGCAGACCTACACTGAATCAATGAATTTCTAATCCTCTGAACACTTCTAAGACTGAGAACATGGAGTTTATACCCCTGGCAGTGATGCTACTGAAAATTCCTCAGATTTTAATTAGCTCCTATGAATTAGCTGCAGAGTAGCATAAATGTACTAGGGTCCAGAGGTTAAAAAGAATACACTTTCTAGAACATGGTAGGCTTTCCATATACAGCTGAGGATTAAAATAACTAATGCATATAACCATGTCTGGCACATACTGTGAGCTTAATAAAGGTTAACTATTCCGCTATCTGTATCAGCCATCGTGGAAGTGTGGTCCCCAGACTCTTAGGGGTCCTAAGGCACTTTAGGTGGTTTGCAAGGCCAGATGTTATTTGCCTTTTTCCACTATGTTGACACTTGTTCTGATGGTGGAGAAGCAAACAGGAGGTTCTTTAGTGGGAATCAAGGCAATAGCACCAAACACCAACCTTCACCAACATTATCTCCAGAAAGATGCCGAGTTTCACACAGGAGTGTCCTACATGACATATAAAAATTCATATTTTATTAATAACAAATTCAATGTACATCTTTTCAATCTCCCATGGGACAAAAAGGGAAGTATGCATACAACACATCCCCAAATGAAAGGTCAGAGGATTTCGTGAAGAGAAGCACCTGTGTGGTGGTTTGAGTTGTGAGCTCAACTGGCTGCTCATTTCGTGGAATGTTATTTTTAATGAAAAGAGCAGCAGACAAACTAGGCTGGTTCATCAGACTTGGGTGAATGACAGACATGTTCTTACAAATGAAGGAAGCAAGCTCATCACTTCGAGGAAAACAACGAATGGTATCTGTTGCCAATAATGTAATTTGAGCTTTCAAGTGAACGTGAGAATTTTAGAAAATGTCTATCTGCCACAGTGAGTGTGACAGCCTTTAAAGGCTTTCTGATTACACTGTTGATGATAACAAATGTGATTTCTAAAATATTTTATAATGAAGTATGTCAACATTTGGAAGTGCTGCCTAACTTGGTGAAGGAATAATTTCCCAATGACCAAACTACGATGTTATAAAAACATTCAAGGGTAAAATATCCCTTCAACATGAAAAACACACCAATGAGTTTTTATTTAACCAAGTACAAAGATTTCCTTAGTGCGACTGCAGATTCTCCATGGCAGTGAACGTCTGAGAACCTACTACTTGTTGAGTTTTGATGTAGTATCAAAGACAACTATGCACAATTATCTGAAAAGGCTATTAAAATACTCTTCCCCTTTCCAGCTAGGTATCTCTTTGAGGCCAGTTTTCTCCCTATTCTTTCACCAGGTATAAGAAGCCAGCTTCTATTACTAATCTTCATTAGAGATTTAGGAAAATGCAAAACAATGTCACTCTTCTCATTATTCTTGCTATGTTTTGAAAAATTAAGTCATTTCTCACAGAAGTATATTATTTATATAACATATAATGGGTTGTTAAAAAGGTTTATTTTGAGAGAGAGCGAGCATGCACATGCATAGGGGACGGGCAGAGAGACAGAATCCCAAGTAGGCTCCATGATGTCAGTGCAGAGCCTGATGTGGGGCTTGAACTCACAAACAGTGAGTGATATTATGACCTGAGCTGAAGTCAGCTTCTTAACCGACTGTGCCACTCAAGTGCCCTCAGAGCAAAGCTTTCTGTAGGTGACAGCCCAGATTTCCAGTATCAGTGAGAGCAATGTCATCGCTGAAGGATCAGCTAATGTGGGGCAAAGAATTAAATGCCTCCCTCTCTATCCTGAAACTCATTTCTCCATGACTCTCCTGGCTGCAAGCAAGTCAACCAAGGCCCTGCGGCCTCAATATGAAAGCCACCCACCCTGCTCCTTGCTCTGGAGATAATGGATCTTGAACCCAAATTGATATAAAGAGGGAAGCACCTAGAGCCCTTCAGGCTGGCAGGGAGTCCTCCCTGACTGCCAAGGTTCAATTTTCCAAATGATTCCTTCATTTCACTTTATTTCTCAGTGTAAGGCATCTCACTCATCTTACTCTCACATTCAATCTACTTCCCACCCAGAAACAAATGTGGAAGGCTTCGTAAACTGAGGCTTTCCCAGTTCAGACGTGAGCTCTTGGATTACAATAGAACAGGGCTCTGGAGGGAAAGCTTTGCTTTCTGATCATGGCCATCACCTCAACATAGACCCTTCTGTCTAAGTCAAGGCTTCTCCAACTTTCTAGTCTTAAGACTCCTTTTATACTCTTAAAAAATTATCAAAGACCTCAAAAAACTTTATGTGGAATACATCTATGAATATTACAGAATTAGAATTTAAAACTGCTGTCAGCATGGAGTCCGCTTTAGAGCCTGTGTCTCCTCTCTCTCTCTCTCAAAAAAAAAAAAAAAAAAAAAGGAGGAGGAGGAGGAAAGAAAAAAAAGCTTTGCTCTGGAGCCACTGTGTATCCGGGCCTCAGGACACGGCTCGCTCACACGTTCCTGCCATCCTCATCTTAGCAGCGGAGTTAACTCCAGTTGTATCAACTCCTCAATGAGCTAATTGAATGGTGTTTTCTGTTAAATGCCCAGCGCTCCTGTAAGTGGTTTGTATGCAGCTATTTGGAGACAAAGTGATTATCCACAGCCACTTAGTTGGGGAAACTAAATACACATGTGTGAGGCATTTAATGAGAAATAACGAGCAAGATAATGGGGAAAACTGCATTGTCCAAGACATTTAGGGCACCAGACAATTCATAGAAAGGTACAGTTTCTCTAGTAATCCAAAAACTCCAAAGAAAATAAAGAAACGATCAGGTCTTCCGCCCTTACGTTCCCCCCCCACCCCCAAGTGAGTCCTTCATCTAAAGCTCTTCCCATTTTTTGAAGAGGTCCACATTCCACAGAGACTAAAGCAGCAGGGAACAAGGAGTTCTGTCATGAAGAAGGGCCCTCCCAGGGATGCATGAAGCGATCCGGTGGGAAGGACATTACCCATTTTTTTTAAACGTCATCTTCTTTGAAGGGTTAATCCATACAAGTAGTCTCTATAGTAAATACTTGTATGTTTTTCTGGTATCAGTGGTGGAATGCTGATAAATTTGGTAGGGCCTTCAAACAGCAAAGGGAGTCAATTCTTGAGATATATTTGAACTTCTTTCATAACCACAAGTATATTAAAAGCAGTTGCAATGAAACACTGATTTCATTTCTGCTGCCTTTCTAAGTTCATCTTTGGATATGCTGTGCTGTAATGACTAAAAAGACACTGTGGCAGGCATAAGAAACACGACTCCTAAGGGGGAAAGACTCCGGAGAAAGGTAAGGGTGAGGTGGGAGGTTTGCTGTAATGTATGGCCTCATTTTATTCCCTGGCACACACACACACACCCAAGTGCATGTGCCTCATAACTCCACTCAGAACCCCTACCACAGTGGTGCCTGGGTGGCTCAGTCAAGTGGTTTTTTTTTAGCCTTCACTTATTTCTGAGAGAGAGAGTGTGTGTGAACAGGAGACAGGTAGAGAGAGAGGGAGACACAGAATTTGAAGCAGGCTCCAGATCCGAGCTGTTAACCCAGAGACCGATGTGGGGCTCCAACTCACAAACTGTGAGATCTGACCTGAGCCAAAGTCAGACACTTACCTGACTGAGCCACCCAGGCGCCCCTAAACGTCTGACTCTTAGTCTCAGCTCAGATCTTCATTTCAGGGTTACGAGACCAAACACTGTGCTGGACTCTGCGCTGGGTGTGAAACCTACTTAAAAAAAACAAAAAAGCCCCACCAAATGTAATAAAGTTGCTTCCCACAGTCTTTGCTAAAACTCTAGGATTTAGGATTTTTCATTCATTGACTTACCTGTTTCAAGAAGGCTTTGTCAAGTGCACAAGATGGTTTAGCTCAGTAGGTTTTTTGTTTTTGTTTTTATTTCAGAGAGAGAGAGAGAGAGAGAGAGAGAGAGAGAGAGAGAGAGAGAGAGAGAGAGAGGGCGAGCGCGCGAGCATGAGCATGAGAGAGAACAAGTGGTGAAGGAGGACAGAGGGAGGAGAAAGGAGAGACAGAATCCTAAGTAGGCTCCTAACATGGAGCTTGGTCCCATGACCCTGTAGTCCTGATCTGAGCTGAAATGAAGGGTCAGACGCTCAACCAAGAGAGCCACCCAGATGCCCCAAGCTCATGAGGTTCTTAAAAAGCTACAGTGTTCTTTACAGAAAGAAAAAAAAAATGTGTAACCAAGCATTTGTTTTCTGTTGAGACATGAATCCTAGACAACAGAATGTCTTGGTGAAGCTAGTCATGTACACACAGTTCCCTTGATAATTATAAATGGCTTCATTTAAGAAATTATTAACATTCTAACTTGCCCCACTTTTGTAATTAGTGTAATTAGGGATAGTCACATTTAGGCAATTATATTAAATACACGATCTAGAAACTGCATTTTAAATAACTGTTTAGGCTAACTCAAAAATAAAATAGTTCTAAGGTACTGTATTGTTTAGGGGAAACTTGATGCCTGAAAGATACTTTAAAAGAAAGATTGCTACTTCGCTGCTTGATTTCTGGACTATCCAGACATTACTTACAAGAAAAAAAGATTAGAAGTGCCCTTAAATTAGAGCTAGCCTTAGTACAACAGTCTGGAAGCTCAGGTATGATTTATTGTTAGGCTGTTCACTTGTCTCCACTTGTCATTCTGTAACCACTATTGATCCTCAAGCCCCAAGCCTACATGCTGTGACTCTTACAAGAAGGTTCTCCAGAGTTACCCACCATATTTGGTGAAACGCTTTTCTACATGATCAATTTACTAGCTTTGCAATTGCAACTACGGTGAGAAAAGGATCATCTATTCTCACAGTACGGGTTCAAGGTTTTAGGCTATCGAGGTCTGGGAAGAATCTTTTCATCTCTAAATTTAGATCATGGTCCAAGTGGCTATCGCACCCTGAAATACAGGCTTGTTACTAAAAAGCAGATGTTGGCCCCTGGCAAAGCCAATCCCTGAAGCTTACAGATCCCAAACCTGAGCTTGTGTTGGATTTCTGAGAGTGTGCTCTTAAATCTGGGTCAGTTTGGAAGAAAACGTCTTCTAATTACATTGACTAGAGGGAGCAAACACAATCGCACTGTACTTAGTTTAAACTTAGAAAGCAATTTATAATGCTCATGCTTACAATGGGAAAAGAAAAATAATTATGTGCATCTAAATTATGTGCACTTATTTTTAATTTCTAGGTGACTAAAGAGGTAGCTCGTGGTATGCTGTAAATGCTCTGGAGGTATTAACAGGGGGTAGATCATTTCCAAGCATAAAAAAACGAGTGTATTTTGGCCTCTGCTTTCTCCTCCCTGTGGTGGGCTGAAGAATGACCTCCCCCAAATGTTCACCTCCTCATCCTCAGAACCTGTGACTATATTACCTTGGGTGGCCAAAGGCACCTTGCATTTGTGATTAAATTAAGGACCGTGAGATGGGGAGATTATCCTGAATCACTCAGGTGGGCTCAAGATCATCACGACGGTTCTTCTAAGAAGGACACAGGAGGGTCAAAATCTGAGAAAGAGATGTGATAATAGAAGAGATCCAAGTGGTACCATTGCTGGAAAGGCCACTAGTCAATGCAGGTGGCTTTTAGGATCTGACAAATCCAAGACACGGATCTTCCCCTAGAGTGTCCAGAAGGAATACAATACTATTAACCCATTTTAGACTTGTGACCTCCAGAACTGGGTGATAATAAATTCGTACTGTGTGAAGCCTTTAAGGTTACAACAATTTGCTGCAGCAACAGAGAACTAATATACTCCCACTGGTAGAAAGTCCTGGTTGAGACTACATGAAACTCTCCAGATCAGACTGCAGAGGCTCAGTGGGCAAGCTGCTACAGGAGAGCTCAGAGAAGCTGGTCCTGAGATCCAGTTCTAAGTTTCTGTTGAGAGAACCAAAGTGACAGGGCTGTGATGCCTTGAGGTCGGCCCAGAGCTATGTCAAACCCAAACATTAAATGCAGAAAGCATCAAATCCACAATCACTACGGCCCATCAGATAATGTACACAGAGTTCCTTAGTTCCTGCAGCACAGCTTTGCGGCCTCTCTCCCCCTCTGGACATCAAGAGCTACAGCCGCCCACATTCCAGCACTAACCACTGAGTGATGGAAGATGACCGCCATCATGGCATCATGAACATTCCTCACCACATGTCAAGAATCCATTTGCTCCTGCTTCCTTCTGAACAGAACCTGATTTTGTATAGCTGTCTGCCTCTCTCTCTCTTACGGCCCATGAACACTGACCCAACCCCACTCCACAGGTAGGCTCTGCTGACGTACCTCAACCAGCACGTTTTATTTTCTAGGTCACACTCAATGGTTCCTAAGTTGGCCTGCGACCAAGTTCTCCACGCAAAGGTGATCTCAGGATCCTTCGAATACCAGGGCGGGAGAAACTGTCTTGCTTTTCGCTTGGACACTGTAGCACATGGATGTGAGGCCTAGAGTTGCAGCCACCACCCTGCTGCGAGCCTGAAGGCAGAACTAGAACATGGAACAGCTGTGGGAAGAAGGAGCAAAGCCACCGGTTTCCCTCAACCCCCTGCTCGCTCCATCTCCACCTTCTAGGTACACCAGTCTGGGAAGTCTTTTACTGGCTACTCTACCCAAGTGGGATTTTCTGTTCTGTTTTGCTGCATCTGAAATGATAAATGTAGAGATCAAGTTCTTATGTCTCACACTTGATATATTTGCTTCAGAAGCTGGGAGGCATACCAACCTCTAAGTACTGGAATATTAAACTGAGCACTGTTTCATGGAATCCTGATCTCCCTGCCCCCATGAGGTATGAATATCCTTATTCTCAGTTTGTGGACAAGGAAACTGAAACATATGGAGGTTAAGAAACTGGCCTAACGTCACATTTGGTAAATGACAAAGCTGAGATCCAAATCTCGGCTGCTGGAATCCAGACTCATCTACTTTTCCAGCTGAGGGCTGCTTACTTTCTATAGCTTCACAACATCTGGAGGAATAGCTGTCCTTATGAATGCTTTACATTTATTTTATACAGTCTAGATGGTCTTTTAAATAATAAAGTGGATTCAGAAATAAATCCTGAAAATCATAAAGCTTTGGCTCTTTTTGTAGCTGACGCTGAGCTAAGAAGATTATTCACATTCCCAGATCCTTGATCTTGTCAATAAAATCAAGTTAGCAAACAAACGAAAGTTCATGCTGAAGGAAATGAAGGTACGGCTGATCTAGTGACAAGAGTGCTGGCTACTTTGTTCTAGCTCTGGCTGTGTTACCTTGGTCAAGTCACTTTACCTCTCTGGGTCCCTATCCACTTCTACCAAGTCACAAGTGGCTTAATACTCTAGAATTCTGTCTATCTGACCTATTGAGCACTTGGAAAGGGTTGTATTAATTTATTAAAATGGCAAATTTTGCTGGGTTCACTGAGTTAAAGCAGTGAGCATCAAGAATTTTACCACCACCTTTTAGTGCTCACCTACCATATCGGGATGTTACCCAGATTGCTGTTACTAATAGTAAAACTGGAGATCAAAGAAGTAAAACAAAATCTTAAAATCCAGGGGTCACTGACGAGGCATCACTGTATACCACTAACCACTCACACGGCGGAGATGAGTGGTGGTAGATTGATGGCTGTTTTGAAGGCTGTCCTGAGCGCTGAGAGACAAAGGACCCGTCCCAGCAGGGGTCAGATGGCACAATAACACCCTCTTGATTGAGTGGCTAAGATTTAATGGGAAGGTCTCACGCCCTCTGTGTTCTGTGCCCTAGAGATCTTCTCTGGACTGAAAGTCTGGTCTGCTTAACAAAGTGGCCAAATACCTACTACTTATTAGCAGTGAAGGTCAGGGAGAAAGTTAAACCCGCGGACTCCGAGGAGACCTGGAAAATTCATCACGCTAATTTCTCTGTACCTTCCTGGGGCCTCTCGGGCCCAGGCGGTATAGTCGATGCCACTTTTGCTTAGTTTCGCTGGAACAAGATTATCGGGGTCGTGGAGAACAAGGTAACAAGGCTTTCTGAAAACCTGAAACGAGAAGCCTGTAAAGACAGTCTGGAGCACTGTTCTTGGAGCATTTACTCCGTGTCATCAGGACATCACTGCCAGAGACCCAGCGAATGGCGGGCGCTGGTGCAGGGCCCGCCCCGGCTCTGCCGCAAGCCCCTGACCACCCACGAGAGCACGCAGCTTCCCGTCAGCCCAGCTCTGTGTTTAATTTTTGGATGTGGACACCTGTCTCCTATATTGGCAAGGGAATAGGGTACAAGTTCAAGGGGCTTGCTACAACATTCTAGTCTCATCGCAGAAACTGTAGCCAACGTTCACTAAGAGTTTCCTGTGCGTCAGACCCTGCGCTAAATACTGTACCTGAATTACCACTGCTTCCTAGTATGTTAAAGTAGCTATTTTATTTAATTAATTGATTAATTAATTTAGAGAGCATGCATGAGAAAGGGAAGGACAGAGAAAGAGAGCGGAAGAGATGGGGGGGGGGGAGAGAATCTCAAGCCTGACACCAGCTCCATCCCACGACCCTGGGATCATGATCTGAGCTGAAATCAAGAGGTAGATGCTCAACCACCAACTGAGCCACTCCAGCGCCCCATCATTCATTCTTTACAACCACTGTGTAAGAAAAGACAGATGTGGCAGGGACTGAGTTTCCTCTACAGTGAGGGCCACGGTAGCCTGATCCTCACTTTATCTCTTCTTGAGGCAAAGAAACACTTCAAGAAACAAACCAGGACTCCTGTAACTAGGTGGTCTGCTGAGGCAGCCGCAGCATGGCGTGCTTCAGGGGACAAGGATCACTGGAGATGGAGCCTGGTGCCCCTATACACAACTGGTGTGAACCCCACAATCCCCCCCAGTCAGCCTGGCCTGGCTGCCCTTGAAGGTGGCCCTCAGGGAAGGCTGTGGATGGTCACATGGCTGATGTAGATTTCTGCTTAATCCAGTTATAAATCTCCCTCTGCAGCATTTTTCTGCCTTGGCCAGAGCCTCCCATCAGTGAGGGCGGAGACAAGTGTGGAAGCAAACTGCCGCACCCCCAGGACCGGCTCCCCAGCCAGCTGGACACGCCGTCAGCACCCGAGGCCACGCTGCCAGCCGCCAGAGCCCTCAGCTTGGACAGCGTGGCAGGCTTCCGCCAGTCCATCTCTGCTGCCTCCTGGGGTCTCATCCATCATATGGAGATAATTAGCCTGTTGTTTTTGAAATCAGTCAACCAGCCTCATAATCACTTTCTCAAAAACATTCCGGAGATTAAATGACCAATGATGACGATGGGGAAAAGAGCACAGAGAACAGCTGCGGCTGCTCACGCGTTTGGGAAGGAAATCCCTGACACGGAAACGGTACGGAGATGGGACAGCGAAGGGCTCAGGGACCTGAGGTCTCGGTCTTTTCTCTGCTGGGAAAGCAACTGAATCGTTTTTATTTCAGTTCCTGTGTGTACTCAGTCTGGAGAATAAACCAAGGGTGGGGTGAGCTACAGACTGCTCATCCTCCAGGTCTATGCTCCCCACTCCCGTCCCACCACTCCCACGGCCCCGTCCTGGGCACCCCTACATGGTGCTCTGAAAGAGCGTGGGCCCTGGGCATGGAACATGATCCCAGTCTGGGCCAGTTCTAACTTGGTGTAGAAACCTTGTCCAAATTATTTTGCTTCTCTTTTCGTTGCCTGGCATGCGAAATGGGAACCTGGCTGTCACCAAGCCTAGGTGTTTGCTGCAAGGGGTCAATCAGGTGAGGTAACGTGAAGTGTCTAGCACAGCGCCTTGTGATTATTGTAGGTCTACTCCTGTAATCCAAGAGATTCCTCTATTTTAAGGCCAGCTAATTAGCAGCCTTAATTTTCCTTTACCATTTCATCCACAGGTTCCAGGAAGTAGGACATGGACATTGTTGGGGCCATTGTCCTCCCCACCACACCATCCTTATTCAAGTCCTCGAGCTTCTCATCCAGAGCACTGTAGTGGCATCTTGTGGGCCTCCATGCCTCCAGCGACCCTGAGCTGCAATCCTTTGGATTGCTGTCTTGCTAAGGCACAATTAACTGGTATATAATACAGGGCTTGAGAAATGGTAAGTGGTTAACATTTTTTAAAGTTATTTTTGAGAGAGAGAAAGAGAGAGAGAGAGAGCGAGAGCGAGCGCGCACATGCTTGTGAGCACACAAGCAGGGGAGGGGCAGAGAGAAAGGGAGAGAGAGAATCCCAAGCAGGCTCTGTGTTGTCAGCACAGAGCCCGACATGGGGCTTGATCTCACAAACTGTGGGATCATGACCTGAGCCAAAATCAAGAGTGAGCCATCCAGGCACCCCCAAACATTTTAATAGCCAAAAATAGTTAAAATTAAGTGCATACTCTGTGCCAGGCTCACTTAAACATACTTTGAATTTTTAACTAATCTTCATGTCAAACAAATAAGGAATGAGTGTCATGTCTGTTTTACAGATAAGTAAACTGAGGCAGAGAGAGGCTGTCACATGCCCAATCTCATATTGTGTGGCAGAGCAAGAATTTAAGACCAGGTGGCCTAAGTCTAGAGCCCTATGCTCCTAACTACCTCAGTACTGTTGAGTAAGTGAATAATTTAGTCCTCAAACACCTCTCGTAGCCACTGCCATGTAGGGGGCAGGATATTATCATATATGTAATATGGAGGGCAACTAGCCTCAGGTGACAATGGTTTGAACTTTTATGCCACCACTGTGTGACCCTACAAAGTTGCTTAATCTGTCTTTAAGTTTCTTACTTAGAACACAGGAATAAAATTATCTACTTTAGGTACTGCGTATTGTGAGAATTACATGAAGCAATATGGAAGTGCTTCACACAAGGCTCGGGACACAGCAGGTATTGTGTAAATGTTAACCCCTTCCTCCCCACAACAGTAGGGCCAAGTGGTATAAAATGCATGGATACAGCTGATATGTTCCACTCTAAGGCTAACCGTAGTTTAATGATTGGACTTTCAAGCCACTCTGTCCTAACAGCACTCTACTACTTCCCTCTACCCCCTTCTATTCCTCTTAGAATTCAACCAACCTCAACTAGGTGCTGCTCCTGGATATGACCTGAACTTTTCTCATGGGGGCCTTTGTTGAGGCAGATCTTTTCATCAAAAAGGTCTGTCCCTTTTTATTTTATCTACTTCTCTATGTTCTTTAAGGACACTTTCCCAATTCCTCCTCTGGTCACCTACTGTATTTTATCTGCACTTTTATTCTAGCATAGCTGAACTCATGATTACATTGAGTTTCCTGCCCACACCCATTTCCTCCTTTGTTCTGAAGGTCCTCATTTGCTTCACCCTCTGAGCCTCCTATGACTAACAGGTACTGGAGGTCAGAAGGATTTGCAGCAACGTGTTAAGGTGGCAAGAGGGAAGGTGTGGCCGCAGCACAGAGACCCAGTGAATAAAACAAACAGGGACACAGGCACTCCGCGCACGGCGGAAGGTCACACAGGTCCCGTGAGAAGCTCCATGAAACAGCTGGGGCAGAAGGACGGAGGGTGAGGCTGAAAGAAAGACTTCCTGGAGGAGGTGTCTATGCACACGCATCACAGGGAGGGGCTGGTGGGAGAGAATCTGCACAGGCTTACAAACACTGCCCAGTGCCATCGATGCGTCTATCACCGAGTTACCTCATTTCGTGTCTAAGTATTTGTGCTGGGCTCCAGGATTGATTTTTTGTAGTGCACACCAGTCTTTCCCCTCCTCAGCACTCAATAGGCTGCAGCACTTAGGCAGGAGAGAATTTCGGTTTGGGTTCATAGGCCGTTCAGTGATGGGGCAAGAGTGGGCACAAGTAGCAGCTTTGTAGAGAGAAGACGATGGAAAAACCTCCACGGGGAAGCCATTCAGTCAACGATAGAGAGCAGCAACGCGCCAACTTCGAGCTGGAAAGTGACAGGTGATCTTCATTTTGTTAATTTCAGAATTTGGCGGAAAGAGCCGGTTGGTCTCTTCTGGATGAGTAACTCTGTGGCAACACATGCATATTCAAGACACCTTGCTTCAACTGTCACGTGTGAGAAGCCCTGGCTCAGAACAGGCAAAAGAGTTTCTCAGAAATTTGCTGCATTGGGATATGCCAAAGAAATGTGACTTAGTATGGCAAAGGTGCTATGTTGGGTTTTTACCTCTTCACTATTATATGATCTTTTAATAAGATTCTAACAGCTTTCATCAACAATATGGCTTAGAGTTAGTTTTGGCAGATCCCTGAAACTTTGAGCAAGTTAGAAGTATTTTCATAAGGTTCAGGACCCTGTTGATTCCTCTTTTCTAGAAAAGGTGAAGTTTTCCTGCACGTCATCTGGCCAACACCAACTGCTCATAGAGGAGAAACTGTACCACCTACCATGAACATTCTGAGTACAGTTCTTGGGCTTGGTCAACATGGGCATGTTAGAATTCTGGCTTCCGTTGGGTTTAGATTTCATACATGTAACAATGAGTCACAATCACGAGTTACTGCACAGGTGTAGTAAGCGAGATAAAAAGATGATGGTTTTAAAAAGCCATTGTGTATGTCATAGCTATGTTGGCTTCACAGGACAACAGAAAGAGCATAGAACCAGAGTCAGAAAACGTGAAGGAAGCCCCAGCTTTACTCAGCTCAGGTGCCTTCTGCCAGTGACATTTAGTCACCTGGGAAGTTTTCTGGAACCGGGTAGTGGTAGTAAATGAATGAACAAGTATCCCTTCATTCTTCAGAGTCCTATTTTCATCAACTACACAATAGAAGAAACCCACCAATAATAAACTAATATGTATAAAGTACTTGACGAACTGACAATTCCCTATCCCACATTATTCTCTGTAATTTCAGTATTTTATCAAATACTGAAAGGGTGAGAACAACCAGGTAAGCAATAATGTGCACCAACTTACTAATATTGGAAAGTATTTTGACCCTTTTATCGCAACTGGCTATGTATTCAGAAACACTGTCTCCATTGGATCAGCTAAAAACAATTTCAAGGGTGTGGCAGTTAAACCATTCCCAAGATTTTCTCCTCAAATGTCAGGCATGAGTGAGGGCCTTATGTCTCTGGAGCATTTGGGAGCGGACCCACATGCTGACAAGCAGACATGCTTGACCACCTTCATTTCTATTTCTGGAAATCCAGGACAGCACACTTAGGACACAATTCGTGAGCTGCTCACAATTCTCCTGGAAGGGAAGCAGTGTGAGGTGGAAGACATGAACTTTCACACTCGAGCGACCTTGTTTGCATAGTCTACCAGAACAGGGAGAATGTGGTCTTCCAACCTGAGTTCCAAGGTAGCTGTGCTGAAGTTGTAATCTCTGGAGGCTGGACACCATTCTTTGAGTTAGGGACACTTCACACAGTCAAGTGATTTCATCTGATTGACTCCACTTACCTCACATGAAATAGTCACCTCCTGGGACCCCTAGTGGTGACACATTATGTGTGAAAGAACCATCCACTTTGAAGATAGACTCTCAGCAGGTATTATGGGTCAGCTCAGTCTATTTTTAGTTCTGCTTTGGCAGCAAGCACAAAGGGAATCTAAACTCACTTTTGTGCTTTTTAAATCCTGCTGGCATGTCCTCATCCCAGACCCACCCGCAGAAATATGGTGATGGAGAGCACTGATGAGGGGTTGCCAGATGACCACTGCCAAGTATCTTACACTCTTCTCCAGAGGTTTCAACACTTGTGCTGAAAAAACGGTGAGTATTCTTTCCCTTCAGAGATATTCTGACAAAGATGGAAGGTCCATAGAAAGGTCAATAAGATGCGTGAACCCCCAAGTAGTGTTCTCAGACAAACCAATCATAGTGTGACAGTCTACTGCTCTAGTCTATGATTTGAAAGCATATTTTAAAACTAACAGGCAACCAACAGAATGGGAAAAGATAGTGGCAAACAGCATATCAGATAAAGGGCTAGTATCCAAAATCTACAAGGAACTCACTAAACTCCATACACAAAAAATGAATAATCCAGTGAAGGAATGGGCAGAAGATCTGAACAGACACTTCTCCAAAGAGGACATCCAGATGGCCAACAGGCACATGAAATGATGCTCAGCATCACTCAACATTAGGGAAACACAAATCAAAACCACATTGAGATACCACCTCACACCAGTCAGAATGGCTAAAATGAACAAATCAAGAGACTATACATGCTGGTGAGGATGTGGAGAAACAGGCACCCTCCTACACTGTTGGTGGGAATGTAAATTGGTGCAGCCGCTCTGGAAAGCAGTGTGGAGGTTCCTCAAAAAACTATCCATAGAACTCCCTTATGACCCAGCAATAGCACTGCTAGGGATTTACCCAAGGGATACAGAAGTGCTGATGCATAGGGGCGCATGTGCCCCAATGTTCATAGCAGCACTGTCAACAGTAGCCAAATCATGGAAAGAGCCTAAATGTCCATCACCTGATGAGTGGATCAAGAAGATATGGTATATATACACAATGGAGTACTACATGGCAATGAGAAAGAATGAAATCTGGCCATTTGTAGCAAAGTAGATGGACCTCAAGGGTGTCATGCTAAGGGAAATAAGTCAGGCAGAGAAGGACAGATACCATATGTTCTCACTCATAGGACTAGCAGGAGAAACCCAACAGAGGGCCATAGGGAGGGGAAGGGGGAAAGAGTTGGGGAGAGAGAGGGACACAACCCATGAGAGACTACTGAATACTGCAAACGAACCAAGGGCTGAAGGGGGAAAGGGAGGGGGAAGGGGGGCACTTGTGGGGAAAAGCACTGGGTGTTATATGGAAACCAATTTGACAATAAACTATTAAAAAATTAAAAATAAAATAAAATTGTAGCAATAAATAAATAAATAAAATGGATAGGAAAAGGGACACCTGAGTGGCTCAGTCAGTTAAGCATCCAACTCTCAGTTTTGGCTCAGGTCATGATCTCATGGTTCGTGAGTTTGAGCCCCAGATTGGGATTCTCTTTCTGCCCCTTTCCTGCTTTCTCGCTTTCTCGCTTTCTCGCTTTCTCGCTCTCTCTCTCTCTCTCTCTCTCTCTCTCTCTCAAAATATATAAATAAAATTAAAATGTATAGGAATAGGAACAAGATAAAAGGCAATTATTTTAAAGCTCAGAAGTTCCTCCTTCTTTAGACGAGTGAAATACTTGCAGAAGTTGGTACTAAATAGCATACTGATTATATATAATACACAGTTGTCTTCTTGAAATGTTAATGGTTTATAGGCAGCACATTGCCCTACAGAACAAATTATGATCTTGTTTCAACATGAGTCATAACAGAAGGAGTCACATCTACTATAAGGCTTAGAGAAGTGAATTTGGACAAGGTTTGGCATAGTTGAAAAATGGAAGGTCAAGGTCCTCTAGGATGCTACAGTATGAAAATCATGGCCAAAACCCAAAAACAACGCCCATCAAAGTCCACATCCTATTTCCTTTACTCCCTTCATATTATTATTTTATTTCCTCACTGGGGCAATTTGCAATGCTAAGGGACCATAAGCAGAGGTGACAGAAACAACAATGATTGAAGGAGGGAGACAATGGAAACCCACAAGGAAAAAGAACAGGTATCTGTTTATAGGCATTTTTAACCATACAGACAAGACCCAAAGTAATAGATCTCTCCAGTTTCAAAAAGCTCTGAAAGTAAGTTCCTTAAATAAGAAAAGCATAGCCCCAAATACATAATAATCACCACCAATTATAAAAGAATGACCAGCCCCTCCTTGGAAGCTTAGACCGTCCACCTCTATGTTTAAGCATTTGTCAGAAAGCCAATTCTTTTCATTACGTCATAGAAGAGCACTGTGTCAGGAGGACTATAATTGAAAGGCATGGTCACTTACTAGGGCATCTCTCTTCCTCCTCTGTTGGCTGTTCCTGCTCAGGCCTGGGAGGGCCTTTGATTTTATACACCAAGGCACGGAGCTTCCCAGCCCAGGACGTGTCTTCCTCCTCCTCCTCTTCTTCCTCCAGGGGAACACCTAGCAAGTCACAGAACAGAATGAAAATCTTGAACAATACTTAGAAAAAACACCATAAGATCAAAAGAACATAAAATCTTTGCTTCCTATCCTTCTGGAACTTTCCAAAGATACCATAGGCAGCCTCCCATAATTATTTACCTACAGGATGTCTTTTTGGCAAGTATTTTAAAAAGATGACTTCTTGTATACAAAAACATCACGTAGTTTCAAACTCTAAAATTAACTTTTTAAAAAAGTTTGTATCTTTATTGAGAGAGAGAGAATATGAATATGTGTGAATGAGGGAGGGGTAGAGAGGGAGGGAGAGACCAAGCAGGCTCTGTGCTGTCACACAAACCATGAGATCATGACCTTAGCCAAAACCAAGTCAGATGCCTTAACTGGCTGAGCCACCCAGGTGCTCCTAAAGTTAACTTCTAACCTACACCCCAGAAATGCTGTAGAGTATCTAGAAAGAGTTAACATTGAGTCATTTCCTAGGAAAAGACCATCTATTATCCATATATTAGTCAATCCACCCATGTACAAATAGCACAAATGCTGAGAACCAATTAAAACTAGCAGTTATATGTATTAAAGTAGGGACTGCTGGTTTAGGATTCTTAAGCACGTACGCTACCATATTTTTATCACTGCAAAAGCTAAGAAGCAAAGGAGGTCAGAATCTTGGCTCACCTGAGAACAGAACCCAACCATCTAAGTAGTGGATGAAATTTACACAAGGATCAGTTATTTTCCTTCTTCAAGGACCTTGTTTCTCTTGTATCTCAGCAAAATTTCTTCTTGGTAAAAGGAGTTTCCATCATATATGGATCAGGCATATAGGCTGGAATTATATCCTATATCTTCTCTGGCCCAAGTAGTTGGGCAGAATCATTTCTTGAGCAGCTAGTATTGTACAATTAACCCTCGAACACCACAAGGGTTAGGGGGGCCACGCACCCACATAGTAGAAAATCCACATATAACTCTGACCCTCTACAACTAAACTATGAAAAGCATACTCTTGATGGGAAGCCTTACTGGTAACATAAATAGTGGACTAACACATATTTTTAGATGTTATATGTATTATATACTGTATTCTTATAATAAATTAAACAGGAGAAAAAATATTATTAAGAAAATCATTAAGGAAGAGAAAATAAACTTACAGTACTGCACTCTATTTATGGAAACAAAATTCTGCATTATGAGTGGACCCGTGTAGCCCAAACCCATATTACTCAGCGATCAAAAAGAATGAAATCTTGCCATTTACAATAAGGTGGATGAAACTAGAGTGTATTATGCTAAGCAAAATTAGAGGAAGACAAATATTATATGACTTCACTCACATGTGGAAGATACAAAACAGATGAACATAAGGGAAGGGAAGCAAAATTAATATTAGAAAAAGGGTCAACCACACTTTTAAATAGAAAGCTGTCTTCCCAACCCCCACTAGCTTCTAACGAAGGAATCAGGAACAGGCTCGTCTTTGATAAAGCGTTCATCTCAGAAGCTCACCACAGTGAATGAGAAGGTCCTCATGGAAGTCATACAGCTCCTCTCGGATCTCTTCTGGGCAGGGGCAATTCTCTCCCAGTTGAAAGTTAAGAAGCATGTTGATCTTTGAGGGACAAAGAAGAATGGGTAGTTGGTTCTTAGTGTTGGTCAAAAGAACTCAGATCCTGCCTTAGACACCTAACATTCTTCGCAAATTTTATCTAACTCAGATTCTTTTTTTGTAAAGATGACTATATTTAAAAGTAGCTTTCACCCTTTTTCTTTGGTAATTTATCTATTTATTTTTTATTTAAATAGTTTATTACCAAGTTGGTTTTCATATAATACCCAGTGTTTTTCCTTGCAGGTGCCTTCCTCCATGACAATCACCCCCTTCCCCTGCCCCTCTCCCTCCTCAGCCCTAAGTTTGTTCTCAGCATTCAAAAGATTCTCATGATTTGCCTCACTCTTTCTCCCCAACTCTTTCCCCCCCTTCCCCTTCCCATGGTTTCTCCTGCTAGACCTATGAGTGAGAACATATGGTATCTGTCCTTCTCTGCCTGACTTATTTGGCTTAGCATGACTCTCTCCAGGTCCATCCATTTTGCTACAAATGGCCAGATTTCATTCTTTCTCATTGCCATGTAGTATTCCATTGTGTGTGTGTGTGTGTGTGTGTGTGTGTGTGTGTGTATATACCACATCTTCTTGATCCATTCATCAGGTGATGGACATTTAAGCTCTTTCCATGATTTATTTGGCTATTGTTGACAGTGCTGCTATGAACATTGGGGCACATGTGCCCCTATGCATCAGCAGTCCTATATCCCTTGGGTAGATCCCCAGCAGTGCTATTGCTGGGTCATAGGGAAGTTCTATTGATAATTTTTTGAGCAACCTTCACACTGTTTTCCAGAGAGGCTGCACCAGTTTCATTCCCACCCACATCTGGAAATACCTAAAGAAAACTTACTGTGATCCCACTACCCAAAGATAACCATATTTAATGATATTTAGCTCATATCTTCCAGGCTTTATATACATAGATTGAGAGCATGCATACTTTAGATAAACATTTTTGAAGCCTGTTTTTCCACTTAACAATTTATATTGAGCACTTTCTTATTTTATTGATTTTTAAAAAATATTTATTGTCAAATTGGTTTCCTAATAACACCCAGTGCTCTTCCTCACAAGTGCCCTCCTCCAACACCACTACCTCTTTTCCCCCCTCCCCCTTCCCTTCAACCCTCAGTTCGTTTTCAGTATTCAATTGTCTCTCAACTTTTGCATCGTCTCTCGTCTCTCTCCCCAACTCTCTCTCCCTCTTCCCCTCCCCCTGGTCCTCCATTAGGTTTATTGATTTTTAACAGGTACACTGTGTTTCATCATAGGGAAGAATAACAATCAATGTAAAATTAATGACCTGTTCAGATATATTTAAATGGTTTCCATTTTTTGTCCTTAAATAAATTTTGTTGGAATTTCCTTTTACCTATTTTTTTTTCACATCTCTGACCATTTCTGTTTTTTTTTTTTTTTTTTTTTAAGGATAAACTCCTAGAAGCAACATGACTAGATCAAAAGGTTTGCACATTTTAATGGCTTTTGCTATGAATTGCCAAATCACCCTCTGGAAGGCTTACAACAATTTGCATTATTACCGAATGTATTCAAGAGTGTGTATTACCTTGTCATCTCCATTACAGTAATGAGAGTTAACACATTTTCAAATATTTTCCAATTTAATGGGTGAAAAATGTCATATCCCTGTTGCTTAAATTTGCATTTAATTGGTGAGGTTGAATTTTGTTTTTCCATACGTAAGAACCATTTTTATTTCATATTTTATAAATTTCCCATTCATGTTATTCTTCCATTTTTCTGTTGGGTAATTTTTTTTAAAAAAATTAATCAGGAGGTACCCGGGTGACTCAGTCCATTAAGCAGCCGAGTCTGGCTCAGGTCATGATCTCACAGTTTGTGGGTTCGAGCCCCACGTCGAGCTCTGTGCTGACAGCTCAGAGCCTGGAATCTGTTTCAGATTCTGTGTCTGCCTCTCTCTCTCTCTCTCTCTGCTCCTCCCCTACTCATGCTCTATCCCAATCTCTCAAAACCGAATAAAAAAAATTCATCAGTATTTTGCACATCCCTCAACTATTAACATGTACTCCAAATGTATTTCCCAGATTTTAGTGAGATTTTAACTTCACTTAAAAAATTTTTTTGACACGTGTTTTAACATGTAATTAAACAATCACCTTTTACTTTATAGTTTTGTCTCAGGGAGTCTTAACTGTTTTAATTCCATGGACCACTTTGACAGTCTGTTGAAGCCCACTGATTCCTGCTCAAATTAGCATTTTAAGTACATAACATAAAATATAGAAAACTACATGGAGAAACAATCCATGAAATCTAGTTATCAAAATCCTAAAAAAAGAAATCTGTGACATAGTAACATGTACTTGTTTATTAACCCATTGGAGAAAAAGATCCAGGGGCAGGTCTCATAGCCACTGTGATCCTGAAGTAGTGATGAATGTAAATGATACGTCAAGGTATGATAATCACTGTGACACAATATGAGAAAATATGCAAACTCTGTTGCTGGCAAAGTCAGGGATCTGCTTGGCTGCCTACATCGATAATGGAAAGAAATGCTATCAGAGATTCATGAAAAGTTGGCAAAAATGAGGTAATTCATTTCCTGGTCATTGATTTCCTGGTCTCAAGTCTTTCCAAAGACCCATAACCCCAGACAGTGACTACTGGGGGGGGGGGCGTGGGGGTGGGGACTGAAGCGCTAACTAGCAGTAATCCACTTTGCTCGCCTCAGGCAGAGTAACCTAAGCATCAGGCAAAGATACTTTCTTTAGGCTAAAAAACATCACAATCTCTTTTATTAAACCACGAAAAACCATATTTAATGTTGGTAGGAAGATGCTTATTTAAAGCTTCTACTGCAAATAGTAGTACTCTTTGGAAGTAGGTAGAAGTGGTGCTTGTAATAAAATAATATCCATAAAATACATTAGAAAAGTAATTTTTGTGGTTGTTCCACAATATTAAATTATGGTAGTTACATTGACATAGATTGATAGGTTGTTTATGAAATAAAAACAAGATCTGAAGATCTAGTTTCAGGGACAGAAAATTAAATTCTTTGCTGAAAGATCTTTCCTTAGGTGGAACACTTGGGAAGCGGTGGCTCACCAGCCTGCAGGGCAGAAAACCAAAAGGGGCGGGGGCGGGGGGGGGGGTTCTTGGGTGGCTCAGACAGTTAAGCATCGAACTTTGGCTCAGGTCATGATCTCACCGTTCGGGAGTTCAAGCTTCATATCTGGATTGGTACAGACAGCTCAGAGCCTGGTGCCTGCTTCGGATTCTGGGTATCTCTCTCTCCCTGCCCATCCCCTGCTCACACTGTCTCTCTCTCAAAAATAAATAAACATTTAAAAAAAACCCACCAAAAGTGGAGTGAGCTGAATTTTCTGCTATGTGGGGCATACCATTTAATGATGATCGATTGATCGATCGATCGATCTATCTATCTATCTATCTATCTAAGTTTACTTATTTTGAGAGAGGCAGGGAAGGGTAGAAAGGGAGAAGGAGAGAGGGAGAGAGAATCCCAAGCCCAAGCAGGTTCCACACTGTCAGCGCAGAGCCCTATGTGGGGCTCAAATCAGAAAACATGAGACCATGCCCTGAGCAAAAATCAAGAGTTGGCAGCCTAACCAACGGAGCCACCCAGGTGCCCTGATGATGCCCTTTTAAAAGTCAAAGTCTTACTGACTGTGTATGGCTAACATGCCAATGATCGCTGGACTAATCTTGGTTTTACCTGCTTTTGTACTTGGTTACGTTCCCCAAGTGTATGTATTTTTCATCTCTCTGAATTCTATAGATATAAGGCTGAAAACCTTTATTTTCTCCTCAAAGGTTACAGGAGGCTGAGACAACCATATCATTGTTTTAAAATTCTGATTCTTATGCACCCAGTTTTCCATGTGATTTTGCATTGCTATCCCCTGAAATTGATCTGAATCCTCTTGTCGATATTCAGTTCTGAATTACTTAGAGAGCTTTATTGGTAGGTTCCTTCTGGAAATGAATATTCTGAGAAGGGTGGTATGTGGGACAGCTGAATTTGATAGCAATTAGTGTCCCTTCTTTCATTTCATTCCTAGACAAGCATCATCAGAATTATCTGGAACTTGCTAAAGGTAAAAATTACTGGGCCTCACACTAGACCTACTGAATCAGAAGCCGCAGAGGTGGGATCAGCAATCTGTTTTATCAGGTCTTTCTGGTGATTCGGATACCCACTCAAGAATCACTTAGTCTAACATATAAGGGAAGAATTTCTCAAGTTACATCTGAAACGAGTGTGAAATGATTGTCCAGAGGATTACTGAGAAGGCTAAAGGAGGAAGTGTTAGCAGGCCCTGGGGACAGCAGAAGAGAAGGTGAGAAGGTAGCAGGGGGAAGCGAGGTGAGAGCCAGCATTGACCCTTCCAGGAGCCAGGATCAGAAGCTGTGTCCGTGAGGATAGTGTTAGATGCACAACGCGGGTCTAGCTGGGCTAAGCAGATGTCTCAGAAAACATACATAAACTCTACTCACTGGGTCACTGGCAGAAGGCAAAAAACATGGCAGGAGACAAATGCAAATACCTCCCAACACTGAAACTAATGACTCCACTTACAGAATGTTTACCATATGACAGTATCCTGCCAAGCAATCTAAACAAATGATCTCCTGGGGTCCTCCCTAGAAGGGAGGGAGGGAGATACAACCATCCTCATTTTGGGCTGAAGAAAGGGAGACAGAAAGGCAATTGCCTAAAACCATACAGCGAGAAAGGGAGAGCCAGACAGAAGCCCCGCATCCCACTGTCCTCCCTGCCCATTATCCACAAACACGAGTCAGCATCTGCCCAAGGAAATGGGAAATGTTCGCACACGTTGCCAGTCTAAAAGCAGCCTGACAACATTTGTAAAGCCTTAGAGAGTAATCCAGGCTCCCTGAGCTTCCCTCAGCACGGTGTGAATTACCTCCTCCCATCAATTCCAAGGGCTTCTCAGTTTGCCTCCAGCGAATAGACGATAAACGTTGCCTACTCTTTTCAAGGCCAGTATCATTCAAGTGAATCTTTTACAAGCCAAGATATGTGGTGCGTTTTTAAGTCAATATAAATATCTATGTTCTACCAAATAGGTTAGGAAAGTAATTGGACCAAGTTGTACCATTAATATCAACTGGTGGTAATTATACCTGACAACAGTTTATGGATAGGCTGCTTATTAATTATAGAGAAGATGCAAAGATCTGGTTTCAGAGACAGAATACAAATTTCTTCCCTGAAAGATCTTCTGTTTTGAATATTTAGGGGACTGTGGCCAAGCTATAGCAGGATGTATGGGGAGCAGCGGGGACAAATGCAAACTACATTATGCAACATGTCCCGCCCCCATCTACCGGTTGCTCACTGGGATTTTTAGTCTTTTCAAAGCAGCCTTCTCATATGGGCAAAACTGACTACAAGGTGGGGTACTGTACAAAATGAAGACAATCCCTCACAGAGGCAACCTCACTTGTCCAGTCTTGTTTTCCTCGCTTCTGGGGGCTGGGAGGCTTTGGGGGGGGTCTTGGTCATGGGGTAAAAGGCTTAGAGCACTTAGCCAAGGAAGCCAGTGCATCCACTCTCCTAAGTCAGGAAACGTCAACCATGTTCTGTTGATCTCTAATACAAAGGAGTGACTTCTGCAAGGGCTGGACGGACATTCTTCTAATGAAGGATCCTTACTGGTGCAAAAGCTGGATCATGACAGTGATTTGGTCTTTGACTCAGTGACAGGGAACAGGTAAGAGTAAGCAAGGGAGGGGAGGAAGTCCCGCCCCATGTACATTTCTAGATGGGTTTAATTTCCCATCTAAGATAATTAGCAGATGCTTCTTGTTGCCATCAGCATATAACCAGGCCTGTCCCCTGGCACTGTGTTGGGCCTTTTAATTGACCACACCTTTGTTGGCCACCCCAGGCACATAAAGGTTTCATGCACCCTGCTCTGTAAGGTTCAAGTTCACTCTGGCATGGAGGCTCAGGAAGTTTCTCACCTGCTCCTGTGGCGGTGAGCGGAACTCCCTGGTCTTCCGGGCAGTCAGGGCTGCAGACATGTTCAAGGCCTGCATGAGCTCATTGTAGCGGAACTTCTGATTTGCCTGGAGCTTAGAGACATAAATGTCGCCAAATGCCACAATGGCCTCCACTCGATGCTGCAGCTCACAGTCACAGAGATAGCTGAGGAGCTCACACATCTGCAACCAAAGTGTATATTTATGCTATTTTAATAACACTTTATATACATTGGTGAAGCAGCTAGCACCCCCATTTTCAAGAGGGTAACACTAAGCCTTAGGTACTGACTTGCACAGTGTCACACAGTGACCACAGAGCTGTTACTTGTGTCCAAGTCAGCTTGAACCCAGTCACCAGCTCTTTCTCCTAAGGGCAGGAGAACAACAGGAAAATGTGCTCACCAAAGACAGAATAAACCTGCCCATGGAGAGGGAGAATGGCATTGTTAAGAGAATTCTTCCATGGCTCTAAGCTCCATGTAGAAACCAGCACTCAACTGCACGGGAGAGCTCTGGCTCCTTCCTGACAGTCTCTGGCTCTGGATGATGGGAACCAGACACTTCCGTTCCCCTCTCCACCCTTCTTTTTTGTTTGTTGGCACTGCTTTTACTGCCATTAGTTCTTTCAGACTGTTACTAGTCCTAATCTTATTACTCCTTGCACTTTTACTCATAAGAAAAACAGCAGCCAGAACTTACTGAGCCATAATTGCCCGACTCCGTGCTAGGCACTTGCCAGACTTTCTCCTTTAATGCTCTGTGCATTCCTGATATTCTTATTAAGGCGGAAGTTCTATGAACCCATCTCCATGTAACCCCCTGCATGACTAATAGACACTGTCCAGTGTGTCTGGGCACAGACAGTAATGCCCCTATGGTGGCATGCTCTTACCTAGCAGGCTAGTCTCTGGCATATCTGCAGGTGAACTAGGACTCAGAGCACATGCCTGTCCCACTTGTGATCATAGTTATCACATCTGATTCGAAGGTCTATGTGCCAATGAAATGGGAAAACTAAGTTGAATGACTATGGAACATCTGCAAAAGGCTAGTTTTTTTTTTTTAAACCCAAAGTTGGGTGTGAGTTAGAGAACTACAAAAAATTTGGGGAAAATCATTAAAATCTACTAGTATTCTGTGCTCAGGTTGCTTTCCAATTACCTCTAAATTCAGTCTATCATCAAGTCCCCAAAGTGGCCATCATACACATCAAACTGTGTGACAGGTGTCATTTGTGCAAAAGAAAGGGCTCTACATGCCAGGCAGGGACTCGCACTAAAGAAAACGTCTTGGCTCCACATCAGAAGAGTCTATTTATATGTTTTCATAAAAATGTTTAAGGCATATATGTAAAATTTGTTATGCTTCTCCTCTACACGCAACATTTTAATGAAAGGACACCTATCCATCCCACCACATTGGGTAAGAGAGCTTCATTTGGAGATTATTTTGTTGTAACACATTTTATGACAAAATATATTTCATAGTGTGTTTTAAAGATAAATTTGAATATTATGTTTTATTATACTACCATCCACGTTTTACACATTGTAAAGCTAAAGCTTTGGGAGACTACTGACTTGGCAAGCCTGGACAGCTCCTAAGTGGTCGAGGGATGCCCGAGCCAGGCTGACTCTGTGGAACAGACTGTAGTGCTGTGTCCACTTTCATTTCTCTTTTCTCAGAGCCCAGAAGACTATAGTTATCATCATCAGTGTATCGCTGATGCTAGCTTCCATCTGGTAAGACTACGTCCTAGGAAATGTTACGGTTTCCTAGGTGATGCCAAGGGGGCAGCTCGAAGTGGGCATGCCTCTTCTCCTTAGCTCATAGGGCAGTTCATTTGTATGTCAGGGCAGCAGGTCTACACAGGCTTGGTGATCAGAACATGGCGACAAACGAGAGCAAGTGATGAGTGTGGCCACCCTCTGAGCCAGTTCTCTGGGTCTTTTCCACAGCCACAGACTCTTCCTCCTTTCCAGACAGGGTCTCACAAAGCAGCCATTTAGTCCCAAAGAGTAAGAGGTAAAATGAGGCCCAGTCCATCACTGGTTCCATAAAAACAATTCTAAAGCACATGCCTTATTGATAAGGGTTAACACTTTTCTTTTGACTTAGGGAGAACATTTCGCAGCAGAGGAAATCATGAGCAGTGAATGCTCTCTCTTGTTTTCTCTACTATACTCCAGGTTTAGGCCATCACTCTCCATTCCAGCCTTAGCTGCAGGCTGCGATGTCACCCTCCCCCACACTTTCCAAGGGCAGGATCTTTGCTGCCCTGAGTTACCTGCAGCTTGACGGACTCTGGCAGTCGGGTCTGCAACAAGCCTTTGGCTGGAGCCTCCTTGCTGGCCTTTTCTCCAGCCTCCACTGCCTTCTCCTCCACCTGAGTCACTTCCTCCTTCTCTGCTCTGTTCTCTGTCTCCGCACTGTGCTCCCCAAACACAGAGGGATCAATCAGGAGGAGGATCTGCCGGACATCATCGTCATCAAAGACCCCCATGACCAGCAGGGTCCCGATGAGTTTCAGCACAGGCACAAACTGGAACTCTACAGACCCACCGACAGGGTCCCGAATGTGAGCCCCGCTGTGCTGCACTGCCTCCGTCAGCATGCTCAGTGCCTTCGTCTTGAGAATCTCCAAGGGGATCTCAGGGCTCTGCTTCTGGTGCTCCTCGCTTGTCATGACAAAGCAAGGGGTGGAGAACCTGAACCCTGGCTTGAGGCACGTTCTCAGGCCCACCCCAGGAAGCCCATGCCTTTTGGACTCGTCTGGGTACAGGCGGATTTTCCTGGTGGTGCTGGTGATGGGGATGATGTACTCATTCTTCATCATTAGCTTCCTCTCCTTAGCGTTGGCCAAGTGGATGCTGATGAGCAGATCATAGAACCCAGAGCGAATGAGGCCAGGGAGGTACTTGTTGTCAATAGCGTAGAAGAGCTGGGAGAGATCCACGTGGCCGCAGAGGGCGTAGGCCACGCGGCTGTTTCCCAGGGCGCACACGGCACTGTAGAGCCGCAGCGTGTGGTAATGGAACTGCATCAGGTCCTCCTGCTCACAGAGCTCCAGGACATCCACACACCTGCAGATGGGACGGACTGTCAACCACTCCACAGGGAACAGAATATGCCAAAACTCAGCAGAGCTCTTCTCTTTGAATCCCCAGGGATCATACCGAACTCACTGAGGGCAGAGAGTGTAGAAGGGTCAAGGAGCCTCTGTCCCCCACACCTTCTCCTTGAATCCCCAGGGATGGCACCCAACTCGATAAGGGCAGAGGGTGTAGAAGGATGAAAGAGCCTCCGCCCCCCTCCCCCATACAGGTTATCATTCCTCTCTCAGCTCCGGTCCATATCCCAGTTCCTGATAATCCCCCTCTCTAACTACAAGAGTCTCAAAAGTCTCAAAGACTTAAAGACATGGCTTCCCAAATATGAAAGTGTTTCTTATTAAGGCACCCCCCCCCAAATAAAAAACTGGAAAACATTCAGGTATGTGACAGAGGTGACTTAGTCCTCTTATTTGCCGGTATAAGGGGATCCTCTGCTTCCTGATACAATAGCTCCTCAATAGAGGTAGCTGAAGGGGCACCTGGGTGGCTCAGTTGGTTGAGCATCTGACTTTAGCTCAGGTTGTGATCTCACAGTTCGTGAGTTCGAGCCCCATGTTGGGCTCTGTGCTGACAGCTCAGAGCCTGGAGCCTGCTTCAAATTCTGTCTCCCTCTCTCTCTGCCCCTCCCCTGTTTGCACTCTGTCTCTCAAAAATGAATAAACATTAAAAAAAAAAAGATGTAGCTGAAACCCTCAGTCAATCCACCGCCCACATCATCTGTATAATCTCCAAATCTACGGTCATCCACAGGGCTTTCCCTCCCTTGAAAACAAACATACCTGCACTCCTGTCTCGAGAGAAAACACTTTCCAACCTGTGTTCAGTTGGCATAATCAATTCATTTTCTCCTTCCTGACTTTAGAAACCCATTTACAAGTCTGTCTTCTCATTTTTGGGGGGCTCAGGGCACAGCCTCTGATCCTTGCTTAGAGTTTCTGTTTTGTCTTGGTTCTCACCACGGATCTGAGGATCCTTTGCAATTGGCGTACTTGGTTGGAATCCTCTTTTTTCCTGCTCCTTTCCTGTACCAGCTTGTCTTGCTGCCTGCCAATGACGCAGTGGAATACCTAAATGGGAGCTGTGCAGGTATCGAATCCCTCTGCCTGCTCCCCCATTACTGTATGTGTGTAGTCCAACAGATCAAGGGGTGATAATAGGCTAAGGGTAAATTAAAAAAACTTTTTTTATGTTTTTTATTTATTTTTGAGAGACAGAGAGAGACAGCGCGAGCAGGGGAGGGCCAGAGAGAGAGGGAGACACAGAATCTGAAGCAGGCTCCAGGCTCTGAGCTGTCAGCACAGAGCCCGACGCGGGGCCTGAACCTACGAACCGTGAGATCATGACCTGAGCTGAAGCTGGACGGCTTAACCAACTGAGCCACCCAGGCGTCCCGGATAAAATTTATTTCTTACTATGTACAGAAACTATACTAGTGGAGATTTACGCACACAATTTCATTTGTTTCTCCCTGCAGTCGTCTGGGCAGTCATCTATTTTACTTATCATGAGGAAACAGAGGTAAGCTACAGGAGTCACTTACCCAAGCCCACAAGGCCAGAAAGTGCTAGTGCTGGGATTAAGCCCAGGACATAATCCAAGAGGACCTCTAACCAGGAGGATCCCAGGACCCCACTCTTGGATCTCTAGGCAAATGAGGCATGCCTCACTTTCTCCCTTCTTGTTGTTAATGACATATATTTCAGGATCATATTAGAGCTTTTTAAAAAATTTTTTTAAATGTTTATTTGAGAGAAAGAGAGAGAGAATACAAGCAGGGGAGGGGCAGAGATAGGGAGACACAGAATCTGAAATAGACTCCAGGCTCTGAGTCATCAGCACAGAGCCTGATGCAGGGCTTGAACTCATGAACTGTGAGATCATGACCTGGGCCAAAGTCAGATGCTTAACCAACTGAGCCACCCAGGCACCTCTAGAGGTTTTTAATTAAAGGGATGGAAATGCTTCTGACTGCAGACGCTCAGAGAGGCAGCCTTGTGGCAGGCATATCACAGAGAATGTCCTACTAATTCTAAGTGAATAATGAAAATGAGGAAGGAAAAGAGACACTGAGGTTTTTGGAAAGTGAGCAGGGCCCTCGGCCACGGAGGATGCTGCTCCCTCCTTTCTCCCGCCTGCCCTCTCCTCTGGGGGCCCCTTCCCTACCTGTTCTCCTCAGGGATGTGGAGGGCCATCATCTGCAAGGGCTCCAGGCACTGCACCACCCAGCCGTGGCGCTCGCTCACCCGCTCTGTCTCCACCTTCAGGAAGCTGCTGGGCATGCGGCTCCAGAGCACGGGCTGGATGGTTTGGACGTCCAGCCGAGGTGGGCACTGCGGCACGGGGTTCCTCTCTTCGCTCTTAAATATGGCTGCCGACAAGGGCATCGTATTCTGGGGCAAGGCATAAAGGGAAAGATGGGTGCACTACAGAGGTGCTCAGTTACTGGATAATGCAACATGGCCCACAATACCCAATATAGCGAGTATGAACTAACGAGAGACAAATGAATCCAAAGACCTATGGGCTTAACCAGCCTTAATTAAAACCTTGCATAACGGGTTCTATGAGCATTAAGTAATTCTTTCAGCACCCAGTAGAAGTGGCAGAAATGAAAAGGAGAACCTACCTTCTGACATATGAATCTCACAGGCATGTATAGGGGCCTGGAGGGGGGGGGCGGGGAGCAGTGTAGGAGAAGGGATTCCCTTGTTTTCTGAGGCTTAGGAATTTTCCCCTAATGGTCCAACACTGCCTTCTTTTATCATGGCCATTGAATGAGAGGACAGACCAATACCTTCAGCTTCCCAAGTTCAAACTGAAACAGAGAAGTGCTCGTGGGCTGCAGGAAGACTGCTGGAAACACTTTGGTATTAGGCTCCACCTGGAAACCAAACCAGATCGAGGTTTGCTCAGAACGATAAAATCACAGATGACGAAGTCACTGGGGGTTTTCATCAACACCCTTATTTTAACCTTAGCTGAAACAGGACAGCTCCCCTGGTGGGTCATTCTCTACTCCTCAGAAATTCTGAGACCTGGTGCTACTGGTAGTGACAGTCACTGCTCTCCACCTTACCCCCCCCCCCCACCCTCACTCTACTTGGGGCGGAACAATCTCACAGTCTTTAATTTTCTCCCACTGATAACTGCAGCTGCCAGGTTTCTCCAGTGCTCAGAAGGACGGGCACATGCGGGGGAGCTATTAACGTACCACCAAAGGCAATGCCTGCTCTTGTTTATGGAACGATGTGATGTCCCGACTCTTGATAGAGCAGGGAGACACCTGGCATGTGGATGGCACCATCATTCATCACTCCTGCCCTCAGGTCATCACTGAGGGTGGTGCAAGGACTTCAGTGTTACCTCTGAAGGCACAAAGGATGTTGGGGAGGCGAGCCCAAGGGCGTTGTAGAGCAGAGCTTTTCAACCTCGGCACTGCTGACACTTTCAGCTGGGTGGGTAACTGTTTGTCGTAGGGGCTGTCCTGCGTGCTGCAGGATATATAGCATCCCTGGCCTCCATCCAGAGAGTGTTAGTACTACTCTCCACCCCCAGCACAGTCATGACATCCAAAAAGTCTGTGACGATTGCCAGATGTCCCATGAGGGAAAAACACCCCCAGATGAGAACTGCTCTTTCACAGGCAGGTGCTTCCCCGGGAGAACATAAAGAGGCTGCTTCAAGAGCCTGTCTCCTTTTCTTAGAACCTCTCCTTTTCTTTTGGTTCCTCTAGACTTCTCTGCTCCCCCTTCTCACTCTTCGTGACTCTAGTGCTCACATTAAAGAGTGTGGGATTCACCGTCTTTTAGCTGCCACGTAGATGAAGTGTGTGGATTTATTTATGACAGCAGGGGCTCCACTTCTCACCTGCCCACATTGATGAGGGACAGAGAGAGGGAGAGAGAGAATTCCAAGCAGGCTCCACACTCAGCATGGACCAATCTCACAACCGTAAGATCATGACCTGAGCAGAAATCAAGAGTTGGATGGTCAGTCTACTGAGCCACCCAGACACCCTTGATGTAGAGCTATTGATCAGAATTGGAAGACCATGGAAGAAGAAAAGTGACTTTAGTTCTATCAACCCAAGTCCTTTGCCTTTAAGTAAATTCAGACATTAGGAAATTCTTGGAACTCTCTTGCAGTTAGGGAATGGTGAGTATCCCGGACACACCCTAAGGGGCCCCCCAGGGAGCCACTGTCTTATACAATCCCCTCCCCAGAACCTGTATCTTGTTTCTAAAAAATAGAATATGGCAAAGGGGTGTAGAGATTGTGACTCCCTTGATTTGGTTACATGATTTAAGACTATTTCAGTAGACTGGAGAAAGTTCTCCACCTGGCATTGGAGAAGGACACTACCATGGTGTAACAGAGCCTGTGAAAGGCTATGTGACAGGAGATTTCATGGGCCTGAGAGTGCCCCTGGCTGCGGCCATTAACCCCACGACAGGGATGTCCACTCTCACCATTGTTGTTTAACATAGTGTTGGAAGTCCTAGCATCAGCAATCAGACAACAAAAGGAAATAAAAGGCATCAGAATTGGCAAAGAAGATTTCCCTGTTTGCAGACGACATGATACTCTACATGGAAAACCCGATCGACTCCACCAGAAGCCTTCTAGAACTGATCAATGAATTCAGTAATGTTGCAGGATACAAAGTCAACGTACAGAAGTCAGTTGCATTCTTATACACTAAAAATGAAGCAACAGAAAGAGAAAGCAAGAAACTGATCCCATTCACAATTGCATGAAAAACGATAAAATACCTGGGAATAAACCTAACCAAAGATGTAAAAGACCTGTATGCTGAAAACTATAGAAGACTTATGAAGGAAATTGAAGAAGACACAAAGAAATGGAAAAACATTCCGT
>PISW01003708.1:0-85211 GCA_004023785.1 Mungos mungo
ACGCCCCCATGCAGCACACACTCACCCCCCCACCCCGGTGCAGCACACACTCACACACACACACACACCCGCCCCGGTGCAGCACACACTCACCCCTGCCAAACTCGTAGCCCATCTTGGCAAGGAGTCTGGAGCCGATGCCCCGTGTGTGCACCTCCCAGCCGGCGAAGGCGGAGCTGCAGGCCCCGTGGTCCACAGCGCTGGGCTCCACCACTGCAGGAAACAGGGCAGCGGCTGGGCCCCACTGGACACAAAGCACCTGGGCTGCAGCCAGCATCAGCCCAAGAGCTGGGCTCTGGGTCAGGGCCGTGACCCTGCACCCCGGGCTTTCTGTTGCCTGCCCAGACCCGCTGCTGGCGCATGAATCTAAGGCAGAAGGCACAGCAGACTCTGGCCATCTGTCCCAGCCGCCCCCCCAGGTCACATGCATCCTGCCCCTCGGCACACGAGCCCTCCCCTAACCCACCTTCTCGAGCGGGGAGCTCCCCTCCTCCCCTTGTAAAAAGTCATCGCCCACTTCACGGCTCAGTGCCCCCTCCACCACTGTGGACACGGGCTTTCAGAACCCACCAACTCACAGCACAGATTCCGCAGGAACGCCTCTCCCCTGCATCCTGACTGGCCCCTCAGGAGGGCTGGACAGCCCCAGCCGGGTTCCCTTCCGAAACCCTGCTGCCCCCCGGCTGCCTGGACGCGCAGACGCCCGGCCGTGTGGGGGCTCTAGTGGCAGGAGCCCCACGCCCCACCGGCCCCTTCTTGCACCCCGTGCGCCTGGCAGCCCCGCCTCCGCAGCCCCAGCTCTGCTCTGCAGGGCGCGGCCGTGCAGTCGCCGCAGGCGCTCCGAGAAGACGAGGCCCCGCACGCGGCACGCTTCCCCGCACCCCCTAGGCCCACAGGGGCGGCCGCGCGCAGCCCACTGGGCCAGCCCGCCTCGCTGCGGCCACCCTCTCCGGCCCTCTGGGGAGATGCTCACAGGCCCCGCCAGCCGGATGCTGCTCAGGCCAACTGCCACCAACGCCGCCCAGCCCTCAGCCCACCTTCCCACCACACCTCTGGCATAGCTGGGGTCATCCGCGTCACCGCTGTCCGAGTCCGAGGACCCTGTGGGGTCTGTGCGCAGTGGGGGCAGGATGCTGTCCCCCTCCACCACGGCCTCCTTCAGCAGCAGCGAGTCAAACTTGACCGTATAGTAGCCGCTGTCCACATCTGGAGGCAGGGGACAAAGACCAGAGCAGCGGCCTCAGTAGGGGGTAGGAACCACACTGAAGGTGGAAGGAAGGTGGGGCTAAGGTCAAGGGTAGTCTCGCTCCTCTGGGCATGAAACAGGGTCCTGATGCCTAACCAAAGGAGTGGTCCTCCAGGAATTCTCGCACGCGGAGCACGGACAGGGCCTCCAGGAGGGGCAGCCTCACCAGTTATCCGCGCTGGGTACCAAAGGCCGTCCTGCTGCTTGGCCAGACATGCGGAGCCAGCCCGCAGAGAGCTCAGGTCCGGGGCCTGGAAGGGGCGCAGCTCATCGATGGAGACCACCTGCCCGTGGGAGAACCTGCCAAGAGAGCCCCAGGGGGGCAGGGGCTCGGACAGGGCACAGCGGGGGCCAGTGAGCTCAGGGGAACCGTGCCCACCAGCCTGGGCCGTGCCTCGAAGGGAAGGAGAGACAGGGGACAGACAGATGCACGCACGTCCGCACGCGCGCGCACACACACACCTACTCACATGTGCACACGCACATATACACATAGGCATGCACACACATACCCCTGCACATAAGTACAGACACACGTGCGCACACCCTTGTTCTCGGCGTGGATCTGGCTACCCTGAGGACAAGATGCTTCATGTTACGCTCAAGCCTTCCGGGCTACAGTAACGACGTGGCGGGCAGACGGCAGGACGACCCCGCCAGACAGGAGGCCCCCGGCACTAGCAGACAATCAAGGCAGGTGTGTGTGTGTGTGTGCACTCACAGGACTGAGTCCTTCCCAAACCAAGGAGGAGAACCCAGTTGTAACAGTGATGTCCTGACCTTTAGATATCAGTGAACCAGTGAGATTAAAACCAAAACCGAGACAGGGAGGGGAGGGGAGGAGGAAGAGGAGGAGGAGAGAGAGAGGAAGAAATGTGGGGACAAAGGACTACAAGCTTCAGTTCTGCCAAATAAAGGCATGAAAGACTAACCACACATCCACTCTACCGCGCCGGCACTGCAAAGAGGAAGCTGTTCTCACCGTGCAAGGGCGACCCAGGACCGGCACCGACTGGGTGACACAGAGCCAGTGCGGGCCAAGGGGTCCTCGCAGGCTGGAATCAGTGGAGGGAGGGAACGCAAAGGAAGGGGGGGCAAAGACAGCCGCAGACACCTCCTGGCGGGATTCCAGGCGGCTCCTTCTCATACTGGACTGTCCTCAGGCTCCCGGGACACTGCCAACGACCGAGTGGGACTGGCAGTTACAAGACTGGGCCCCAAACGTACCGCAGTAGTGACTTCGGCTGAAAACCCTCGTTCAGCTGAGGAGAACACAATGTGTTCACAACGGAGGCCTAACCCCAGGACTGAACCCAACTCCATGCCCACGTCAACACGCACACACAGACACTTGCGGAAACCACCAATTAAACTTTGCTGCTGGAATCTTCAGTGAGAACAGAAGCCTGAAAGTTCGGTACACTCCTTCACCTGGGAAAGTGCTTCTAGGAGAAGATTCTAGAAAAATAATAACGAAAGTATGCAAAGACTTGTTCCAAAGGATGTTAACCAAATACCAAAGACTTGGAAATAACCTACATTTTTAAAAAAGTTTTTATGTTAGAGAGAGCGCATGCCAGCAGGGGAGAGGGGCAGAGGGAGAGGGTCCTAAGCAGGCTCCACACGCTCAGCACGGAGCGCAATGCGAAGCTGGATCCCACGATCCCAGGGTCATGACCTGAGCAGAAGTCAAGTCAGATGCTCAAGCGACTGAGCCAGCGGGTGCTCCGGAAATGACCTACATTCTAACCCCGGGGGGTAGTGACTGGTACACCCATAATGCACTGAGGACTCAGAGAACCGATGAACGGAAAGAAAAGGAGCACCCAGGAGGAGCGCCGGGCACGAGCGCTCCGTGTGACGCGCGGGGAGCCACACACGTCATCAGAGGAGGGACGGCCGGCTTCCTGAGGACATTAGAGACTAGCTTCCCACACAAAAAGCCCAAATCAATCACCTACCTCACAACAGTCATGGGAATACATTCCAGGAGACATTAAACTTGAACCTGAAAATAAGCATTTAGAACCTTAAGGAAGGTTCTGAGTCCCAGCCGTGGCCAAGTACAGAAAAAACAAGGCTAAACCTGAGCAAAATTGTCAAAATTCACAGCTTCAGAGCTCTGAAAACTGAATGACACAGACGACACACTGCTAAGTCACTGTATTTGAGAAAACGTGCAGCTTTGGGGCGGAAAGGGCCCCGGGATCGCCTGCGCCTTCACAGTCGGGGCTGCTTCTCACTGCTCCCCCCGGGGCTGGGGGAGTGTGGCAGGGGCAGGGACCCAGGGCAGGGGAAGCTTCGGGCTCGTGCTGTGAGCGGGCGCTGGTGTTTCACCAAGTCCCTAAGGGAGACCCTGGAAACGGAAGAGCCACAGAAGGGCCCCACCCCCAAGCGTCCCTGGTTCTCCCGGAACAACGTGCGTGCGCGTGTTGGGAGCTTCAAGAGACGCCACTGCAAAGCGGCAGCAGAGGGAGCCTGGGGGCTGGCTGACCCGGGAATGTGCCCCCTCCCCGGCCCACATACGTTGACGGACTGACGGGGAGAAGCATCTTGGGCAAGAGGGTCTGAGAACAGCTCTGCCTGAATCGCCGGCTGGCCGCTGAGGTCCACAGGCACAGCAGTGACTCCCAAACAGCCAGGCTAGAAAGGAACCTGTTTACAGATCTGAGCAGAGACACTGGAGGCCGCACGCTATGGGGGCGGGGCGGGCCGAGTAATGCAGGCCCAGAAAACATACTATGAAACAAAATACTGAGAAAAACAATTCAGAGTCCAGAGTTGCTACATTATCTGAAATGTACAGTGATCAATAAAAACTTATGTGACATGCAAACAAACAGCACAGGATGAGGCACAGTTAGGAGTTGGAGTGACTGAGAGGACATGAGTGGCCCCGAATACTGACCGTTGCAGAGACCTCAACATAGTGTACGTTCAACGAACTACCTAGAAATGTATGACAGCGACTCAGGAAACAGCGACCCTTCAAGTGTAAGCGTGAAGTGTAGAGAAGGGTGAGGAAGACACTGCAGACTCGGAGTCCAGGGCTGAGACGAAGCCCTCGCCAGACGAGGCACCCGGCGTCCAGTCTGCACGTCAGAGGCCGGGGGGCTGCCCCTTTGTTCCAACCAAAGGCAAAAAGCAGAACCAGACAAAAAAATCAGTGACCCTTCTCAGGTGCGTGAGAGAGGCGAGGTCGCGGGCGAACCGCTGTGCCCGACTGGCGTCCAGGAGGCCCCTGCGGAGACCGCCAGCATCACCACGGCCGGAGCCGCCGCTGGAAAGACCACCTTCACCGCGGCTGGGTGTGGACAGGTCTGAGTTAAAACCTGCGGACTTTGTGGATTCTCCTCGGGTGAATGCTGTGCCCTGGCGGGGGGAAGGGAAGGCGCACTCTGAAGCAGCTCCGAGCACCGGCTCCTAACAAGGCCTGTCCTCAGGGAACCTGGTGAGCCAGAGCCTCGCTGAATAGGGGGTCAGGGAGACACCCAATCCAGCTCAGTCCAGCCATCCTGCCCCGCCTGAGTGGGGCTGTGTGTGCACGTCAAGTTCATGATCCAGAGGCACCAGGATCCAGTCTGAGGACTGCAGAATCACCACCATGTTACTAAAAGCCCATTATGGTTATAGTTCCTTAAAGCCAAAGACAAAGAAAAAATCCTGAAAACAGCAAAAGAGAAGGCACTTTTTATGTACACAGGATCCTCAGGAAGGTTAACTGACAATTTCTCATCAGAAGCTATGGAGGTCAAGAAGCGGCAGGACGACAGGAATTAAAGTCCTGAAAGAAAGAAAAAAACACCCGTCAACCAAGAATTCCATCCTCTGAAAGAGAAATTAAGACTTCCCATGCACACAAAAGCAGAGGGAGTTCACTGCTAACAGGCCTGCCCTACAAGGGGTGACCAAGGGGGTCCTTCAGACCAAAGCAAAAGGTCACTAGACCATAACTCGAGCCATATGAATGCTGACACAGGCCACTACATAGGTAAACAGAAAAGCCAGCGCTGCTGGAGAAAGCAGTAACAGAGGGACTGAGAAGCACAGGCGTAAGGACATGAAGAGGCTGCTGGCTGACTCAGCCAGTGGGATGTGTGACTCTTGATCTCAGGGTTGTAGTCCGAGCCCAAGCTGGGGGTAGAGATCAGTTAAAAATAAAATCTTTAAGAACAAGAACAAGAACAAGAAGAGAACCAATAATAAAATGACCAAGATGTCTTTCCCCATCCGTAACCACTATGTTATTCACATGGTATTTTGTCCTTGAAAAATAGATCCGTGATGTTCGCACATGCATGCTTACACACACAGACACACACGTCACCTAGACTTCTTAGCTCTGTGCGCTGAAAAGACCCAGGACGGTGACTGCCCAGTAGCGGAAGGCATCCTCGAGCCTGCACTGTCTGGAGAAGCCGTTTCTCATTAAAAGAAACCAGGGCAGGGCGCCTGGGCGGCTCAGGCAGCTAAGCATCCAACTTCGGCTCAGGTCGCGCTCTCACAGTTTGTGGGAGCCTCGTGTCAGGTGAGCTCGAGCCCCACTTTGGGTGAACACAAGCCATGCTTCACGTGAAACATGAGCGCGGGGTGAGCCCCACTTCTCCCTCTGCCCCTCGATCGCTTGTGCTTGCGTGCATTCACGCGCTCTCTCTCTCTCTCTCTCTCCCTCTCCTTCTCTTGTAAGAAAAAAGAAAAGGAAAGAAACCAGGGCTCCTTGGAGACGTGATTGGTTCCAGATGAGACAACTTGAATCTCAATAAGATCAGAATCTCAACAGATTGAAATTTTTCAAATATATTGATATCCACGAGTCCTTAAGGATACTGGAAATATTTTAAATGCATTTTTAAAAGTTTACTTATTTATTTTGAGAGAGGCAGAGACAGTGCAAGTGGGGCAGGGGCAGAGAGAGAGGAGACATTGAATCCCAAGCAGGTTCTATGCTGCCAGAGTAGAATTCGATGTGGGGCTTAAACCCACAAAACTGTGAGATCATGACCTAAGCCGAAACCAAGTCAGACGCTCAACCGACTGAGCTACCCAGGCACCCCTGGAAATTTTTTTTTTAAACCTAATTCATTACCTTCTCAGGATGAAAGAAAACCAATTCATTGTCTTGGAAATTATGTAAAGAAAACAGGAACAGGATAGAGAACCCAGAAATGGACCCACAAGTATATGGCCACCTAATCTTCAATGAAACAGGAAAGAATATCCAATGGAAAAAAGTCTGTTTAGCAAAAGGTGCTGAGAGAACTGGACAGCGCCAGGCAGAAGAATGAGCCGGACCGCTCTCTGCACTGCTCACAAAGATAAACTCAAATTGGACACAAGACCCAAACGTAAGACAGGAAGCCATCAACACCCTGGAGGAGGAAGCAGGCAACAACCTCTCTGACCTCTCTCCGGAGGCAAGGGAAACAAAGCAAAAATGAACTACTGGGTCCTCATCAAGATAAAAAGCTTCTCCACAGCGAAGGAAACAACCAGCAAAACTGCAAGGCAACCGACAGAATGGGAGAAGGTACCTGCAAATGACATGTCAGACAAAGGATTAGTATCCAAAACCTATAAAGAACTTCCCAAACTCAACACCCAAAAAACAAAGAATCCAGTGAAGAAATGGGCAAAAGACATGAAGAGACACTCTTCCAAAGACGACATCCAGATGGTCAACAGACACATGACAAGACGCTCGACGTCACTCTTCACCAGGCAAATACAAATCAAAACCTCACGGAGACACCACCTCACAGCCGTCAGCGTGGCCAACACGCACAGCCCAGGCGACAACAGGTGCTGGCGAGGACGTGGAGACACAGGAGCCCTCCTGCACCGTTGGCGGGCCTGCAGACTGGCGCAGCCGCCCTGGAAACAGTGTGGAGGTTCCTCAAAAAATTAAAAACAGAACCACCCTACGGCCCAGCAATTGCACTACTAGGTATTTATCCTAAGGACACAGGAGTGCTGTTGCAAAGGCGCACGTGAACCCTGATGTTTACAGCAGCACAACTGACAGCAGCCAAAGTACGGGAAGAGCCCAAATGTCCACAGACTGATGAATGGATTTTAATTTCACTGAGTCATGAAAATGAAATCTTGCCATTAGTACCTACGTGGATGGAACTAGAATGTATTCTGCTAAGCAATATAAGTCAGTCAGAGAAAGACAAATATACAAACTCACTCATATGTGGAATTTAAGATATATAACAGATGAATCTAAGGGGAAGGGAAGGAAAAATAAGATAAAAACAGTGGGAGGCAAAACATAAGAGACAAATACAGAGAACAAACTGAGGGTTGCTGGCGGGGAGGTGGGGGGTGTGATGGGCATTAAGGAGGACACTTATTGGGGGCGCCTGGGGGGCTGAGTCAGTTAAGCATCGACTTCAGCTCAGGTCATAATATCACGGTTCGTGAGTTCAAGTCCTGCATCAGACTCTGTGCTGACAGCTCAGAGCCTGGAGCCTGTTTCTGATTCTAGGTCTCCTCTCTCTGCCCTTCTCTTGCTTGCGCTCTGTCCCTCTCTCTCTCTCAAAATAAACAAATATTAAAAAAAAATTTTTTTTAAAGGAGGGCACTTGTTGGGAGGAGCATTGGGTTTGTATGTAAATGATGAATCACTACATTCTACTCCGAAAACCATTATTACACTAGACATTACTAACTTGAATTTAAGTAAATTATAAATAAGAAAGAGAAAAGAAAACAGAAAAATCTAGCACTTATCCTGCATTTCCTACATGAACTGTACCACTGGGTCACCAAACCACATATGAAAAAAAGCCTCTCTTTAAAGCTAATAGGCTTCCGGTGGCAGGGTCTGGGGAAGGGGCAGCAGGCGCCATGTCCGGCCGCGAAGGTGGCAAGAAGAAACCCCTGAAGCAGCCCAAGAAACAGGCCAAGGAGATGGACGAGGAAGAGAAGGCACTCAAGCCGAAACAGAAAGAGGAGCAGAAGAAACTCGAGGAGCTAAAAGCGAAGGCTGCGGGGAAGGGCCCCCTGGCCACAGGTGGAATTAAGAAATCTGGCAAAAAGTAAGCTGTCCCTTGTGCCCGAGGCAATGGTGATCTTTAATTCCATTCCCGTTTAAACCTCTGGATTCCCTGCCACAGCATCTGTTGCCACCTATAGCTAGAATGAAGTGTTGTCTTAGATCCCGTTGTACATTTAAGAATAAGCTTTTGTAAAAAAATAATAAAATCAGTCAATTATACAGTGAAAAAAAAAATAAAGCTAATAAACGTGACTGGACTGATACATGTCTACTTTGCAAGCCCCACCGAATCAGCGGATTAGGCACTTATCACCGCCGGGATCAATCACGGCTAACATCACCAAATCAAGCAAGACACCAAGCACCTCCTGACCAAAGAGCAGCACCGGGTCTTGCCAGAGAGGGCGAGCCTGTGTGTGGTCCACTCCCTGGACGCAGCTGCCCGCCTGCCCACCAGGGGTGTTTCGTGATGGGGCAAAGGGCCCAGTCCTCCGATAAACTGCGGCCAGGAAAGGCAGGGAGACGAGCGTGGACAGCCAGACTCAGACACAGCAGCGTAGTGAGCGAGGTTCCGCTACGGCACTTACAAAACAGTTGCACTTGAGCGATGAGCCCTAACGAACACAGAGAGGGGATTGTAATCAAAGTCCGGAAGAGGGGGACTTTTGGAGGGGGGAGCGGGCCGTGTTCGGTTGGAGGTGCAAGGAAGGGCTTGGGCGGGGGCCGTGCTAACCGAGTGGGGAGCGACTGGAGGGACTACCGGTGGCGACAGTAACCCCCAGCCTGTGTCTTCACTTCCCTGCTTTTATTTCACAGCAAGATAAAAGTCTGTACCTACTGTGAGCTTACAACGGGTCAGGTGCCATTTTAAATTCTTGGCACATACTGACGTGTTTCAGCCATTGTGAAACCAGTTCTTACTTCTGTTTTACAGAAAGGAGATGGAAACATGGAGATCAAGTTATAACAAATGTATGAAAAGATGCTCTATCTCACTAATAATCTAGCAAATACGAAATCAATCACGATACCGGCTTCCCAGCTCTCAGTGGGCAGGAGTCCGCAGCCGGGTAACATCCCCGGAGGCGGGTCCACGGGACTGAACAGGGCTTCGCACTGGGGACATTCTCAGCAGGAAGCGAGAAGACACTTCCTGAGATGTTCACAGCAAGTTTTTGTATAAATAAAAACTAGAAAACACCCATAAGGGAACAGGATACATAAAACGTAGCATTTCAGAAGGAAAAACAGCAGTTCCACTGGATGACCTAGCTCTGAAAACATCAGCGCAAACGTGCTTAGTGAAAAGAGCAAATTACAAAATGAACCAAACTGTGTGGTACGCTTGTTTTAAAAATAGCACAAATATGGGGCGCCTGGGGGGCTCAGTTGGTTAAGCGGCCGACTTCAGCTCAGGTCACGATTTCACAGCATGTGGGTTCGAGCCCCATGTCGGGCTCTGTGCTGACAGCTCAGAGCCTCGAGCCTGCTTCCGATTCTGTGTCTCCTTCTCTTCCCCCCCTTTCTCTCTTCCAAAAATAAACATTAAACCCATGTTTATCAAACATTTAAAAAACCCCCACAAATACGTAGTCTTTGCTCACATCCGCAAAGAACTAACAAGCGCTAGAAACACAGCCGAGCTGTGAAGTGGCAGCCGCCGGGACGGGGAGAGGCAGTGACAGCAGGGCGTCAGAGGGCGTTTCAACATTACCTATTTTATTTTAAAGACGCAAACCAAATGCAGGAAAACCGGCAGCTCCTAGGTGGTGGTGAGCGCTGCGGCAGGACACATTAGGTGTGACGCTGATGCACGGCAGCACGGGAAGGTACAGACGTCAGGGCCATCTCAGAGCTGGCCTGTCTCCCGTGCAGACTCCTGAGCCACCCCTGGGCCGTCTCAGGGCCCACCTCGCCGGGTGGCTGCACGGAAGAGTGACCACATGCGAATGACCCGGAGCAGTGCCTGGCCCAGAGGATGCAGCGCAGGACCGCACCGCATGGAGGTGGCCCAGAGGGACTAGAGGCAGAAAGGACAGAAGGGCTTACTGCTCTGCTCCTTGACCTACGTGCTCACCAGCGCGTGGGTGTGTCCACTCTGCAAACACTCATCGGGCACACTACGGCGGATGCACTCTTCTGTACGAAAGCTCCACTTTGGTAAAACTCACAGAGAAAGAAAGAAGGCAAACGAGCCAAGTAACACCGGGCCCAGTGGCGGTCTGGAAGGAAGCCGCCGGCCGAAGACGGGGGGCGGCCTCCCTGGGCTGCTGGCTGAGAACGAACACTGCCCACCAGAGATAAAGTAAAAGGGAGCAAAGGCAAAGTCATGCACTCAAGGAAAAGAAGACCGCGTTCCAACAACATAAACAAAACGTGACCGATGATTTTGTTGGGGGGACAGCCTTCAGTACTTATAGATGAAAAAACCAGTCATTTCTAGAATTTGCTTTCAGACAGTCCAGAGAAACCAAAGTAGGACAGGGAGAAGGCTGGAGCAGCCTGGCACCCGCGGGCCAAGGACGAGGCCGCTGCCCCGCCCTCGCAGCCCCCCGCCCCCCATGACCTATACCGAAGGAGGCTTCGCTCTGAAGAACAAAACCCATGGCGGGTAGGGAGCCGTTTTTTTGCCGTAAGCCCTGCCACGCTTCATCTGCCCACGGAAATCCAGGGGACATGTAAGTTTACACCCGAGGACACGGCCCCCAAAGCCCTCTGTCCGCACTCTGCTGGCGGAGGACCCCGCCCCCACCCCGTGGGCCCCAGGGGCAAAGGCTTTACCTGCAGTTCTCCTGGAAGCGGCACTTGCCCTCCAGGAAGAACGGGCAGGGCTTCAGGGACTTGTGGGTGGGGTAGAGGTAGAGCACCCGCACGCCCGGCGAGCCATCCTCCGCCTCCTCCGCGCCCACAATCATGGCGTTGTGGTATTCCAGCGTGCCCCAGGAGCTGTAGTAGGGGGCATTCACCTTCCTCCCACTCCACTCTTCCTCCTCCTCGTCCTCTTCCTCCTCCTCGTCCTCCTCCTGCCCAAGCCTGCTGGGTGCCGGCCTGGCCTCCCCTTCCGGAGGCGTCTCCAGCTCCGCCCTGGGGGCTACAGGCCCCTCCGCCCCCTCAGCAAGGGCCTCCTGGAAAGTCAGGTGCTCAGCGTCGCCCTGGGCCGGGTGCTCTCCATCCAAGGTGGCCAGCAGCTTGCTCTTCCTGACGGACACCAGGCTGGCTTCGGTGAGCTCGATCAGCTCCTTCAGGTCCCCCTGCAGCTGGCGCAGGTCGGCCAGCTCCGAGGGGTCCAGGCCGGCTCCCAGGGCCAGCTCCACCTGCTGCAGCTGGGCGTCATAGGTCCGCAGGGCGGTCTGCAGGCTCTCCTCGTCCATCCCGGACGGACGACGGCAGGGGCGCGTCGCCGGGGCCTTGGAGCTGCGAGGAACAGAAGCCGAGGAGTCCCGGACCTGCCGCCCTTACTGCCAGGCCGCCGCGCCCCGCGCCGACACCTGCACCCCGCGGTCTTCGTGGCAGCCTGCGGGGCCCAGGCGGTTCTCCCTCCCGTGTGGGAGACGAGAAAAAGGGCCGGCGAGGCGATGAGCGCCGAGTGGAAAAGCCGCTGGCCCCGCGGCCTCGGCTCCCTTCCCTCCGCGCCCGGCGCCCCCCGGCCCCGCCCCCCTCCCCGGCTCCCCCGGCCTCGGTCCGCCTCCGCTCAACCTGTCACTTCGGGCCCCGGCCCCGTCGCCCCAGATCGCGCCCCCTCGCCCGGGTCCCTCCTCCTCCGCGCGGGCTTCCGGGCCGCTGCCATAGAGAGCCCGCGGGCCTCACCGGCTAGAGCGGCCAGCGCCCCGCTTCCGCTCTCGCAGCCCACCGGCACTTCGTCCCGAGCGGCGCCGCGCCGCCGCCGCCGCCGCCGCCGCCGGAAGTGCCTGGCGCGGAGACCGCCGGGAAGAGGCGCGCGGGGATCGCCGGGACGGCTCCGCCCTCCCCGCGCCGCAGGCCTGAGTCCCGTCGGGCGCCGCGCGAGGTCAGCGCGGGGTCAGCGCGGGCCGGCGGGGTCGGGCGCGCGGCGGTTCCGCGGCCCTGAGGGGCGCCAGGTAGGCCGCGGGGCCGGTTGCCGCCCTCCCGGGCCCCGGGGCGCGGCGGGGACTCGCGGTCGGCGCGGCGGCCGGCGCCCGAGCCCGGGTGTCGGGACTGCGCGTCGGAGGTCGGGGGCGCGGGGCCCGCCCCCTACGGTCGGTCCGCGCCACCTGCCGGCCGCGGGGCCTCTCGGGGGCCGCCGCCGCGTCTGCCGGCCAACCGGGCCGGGGGGAGGCGTCCTGGGGCTCGAGGGAGCCTGCCGTCGCCGCCGGGACGCGGACCGGGACCGGACCTGCCCTCTGAGGGCCGGGGGCCCGGGGGGCGGGGGTGCGGAGCGCAGGGAGGGGCGGCGGCGGGCGTGCGCGGGAGGAGGGGTCCGGCCCGGCCGCCGCGGCCCCCGAGTGACAGGGCTCTCCGGGTGCCCAGGGCAGGATGTACACGCTGCTGTCGGGCCTGTACAAGTACATGTTCCAGAAGGACGAGTACTGCATCCTCATCCTGGGCCTGGACAATGCTGGCAAGACGGTGTGTGCCTGTCCCTGTCACCCCCCCCCCCCCACGGTGGGCCTTTAGCTCCCTGCCCGGAGTCCTCACCAGATGCTTTAACAGCAAAATCTTGTTCTGTTCTGCTTTGTTCTCGAAGAAGCCCAAGGAGGGATATTTGGGAAATAGACTGGGAAGGGTTCCAGCGCTCACCTGCTGTCTGTCTGTCTTTTCCATCAGACGTTCTTGGAGCAGTCAAAAACCCGGTTTAACAAGAACTACAAGGGGATGAGTCTATCCAAAATCACGACCACCGTGGGTCTGAACAGTAAGGGGGTCCCTTGGGGCTGTGGGTTTGTGGGGCAGATCCCTGAGGGTGCGTGATGTCGGCAGGCCAGCAGGCAGGTGGGCAGGGCTGCGTGAGGCCTTTATCCCAGGTGCCACTGGGCGGATGGCGGGGACACCACAAGGGCTCTTTCCTCTCCTGGAGCTGCAGGTGGCGCGTCAGGGGCCCGGGACGCACAGCCTCACGCGTTTTCTTCTCCCCGCAGTCGGCACTGTGGACGTGGGGAAGGCTCGCCTCATGTTCTGGGACTTAGGGGGCCAGGAAGAGCTGCAGTCTCTGTGGGACAAGGTAAGATAGATGCCACATAGGGTGCCTGGCCCAGGCACTTCCTGTCCCTCAGCCCCCCCCCCCTCCGTGGACACCTCTTGGCTGCTTCCTCTCCTCGTAAGCCCTCAGGCTCCCGTTTTTCCTTTGGTGTCAGCAGCTTTGTTGCCCACTTTGCCCCCCAGGCTCCCCCAGAGTCCTATCCCAGTTCCCAAGTCGTTCCCAAAAGCAAGGATGCGCTTGGTTCCTTTTGGCTTGGAGTTTTGCCGCTAGACAAAGCTGGCCAGGGGACAGATGTGGGGAAGGTCAGTGACTGGGATACCAGTTTGCCGCTGGGGCCGAGTCTCCTCTGCTCGGGCCCTTTCCTTCAGTAGCAGCTTAGGTCCCGGCCTCTGTGGTGGCGTCTTCCCCACCAGGGGAGGGTGTTCTCAGAGGCCGAGAGCACTGCCTTCTCTCTTGATGAGGTTTTGGGGTGTTTCCGGGCCCCCGGTGCTGTGCTCCTCCTCCCACACGCCCCAGCAGTGGGTCCATCTTTGGGTCGGCCTGTGCCAGGCGCTGGGGTCCAGCGGGGAGGACAGACCTAGCCTCCCCTGAGGCGGCCCCCTCCTGGTGGATTGGCACAGCGGCTTTGGTGCAGCCCAGCACCATGGGCGCAGCGCCTGCCCCAGTTCTGTGGGCACGGACGAGCTTGTCTTCCCAGTCATGAGTCGTCTGCATATTCAGAACTAGTGTCCAGATCCTGGTTTCTCGTTTGACCGGGGCAGCGGGTACCCAGACACCTTTTCCTGGTTTTCCTCTTCTCTGCTCCGACTTCCATCCAAGAGGCCGGCTTCCAGCAGGTTTTCTGGCTGTTTAAGGTCACTGAAGCAGAGGGAAGCCAGGGCCTGCTCTTCGGAACCAAGACCCGCGTTCCTGACGCTCGGTCGCAGGCCAGGGTCTCGGGAGCCGACGCGAGGCAGGGTGGGGCACAGGCTGTGTGTTGAGGACCAGCACCTGGGATGGGAGCTGGGCTGGCGCGGGCCGGGGCCAGCAGGGAGCCCCGCGGGAGAGCTCCTTCCTCGCAGCGGCCCCACATCAGGCCATTCTGACTGGGACTTGTACCCCCTCATGGGTCACCGCAGTGGGCTGCTTGGGGCAGCTGTGACTCGGGAAGGGGCTCTTGGTGGGTTAAAGTAGGAGCCAATGGGCCCATCCACTGGACGCACCGCCTGACGCTGGGTTCCTGAGTCGACCACAGCCCGCCGCGCCCCGTGTAGCATCCAGCCCTCTGAGCTGGGCGCGACTCTGCCAGGTGCCGCCTCATACGAGGCTGGAAGGGGGAGAGGAGGCTCTGCGCCTGGTGGTGTCCCCCGCCCAGCTACCACTCCTGCCGACGGTGTGCCTTGTCACGAGAGTCTTCGCCCCTGGTTGCTGAGCCCCACTGGGGTCCTCATGAGCTTCCTGGCCCCCCTGTGGAGTGGGCCCCCTGCCTCCTGCTGTCAGGGTCCCCTATCCCCGCTGGAGGGGGTCTCTGCTGGCCCCTGAACACAAGTTGTCTAACGTGCCCAGGAGGCGGCCAGGGTTCGTGACTCAGCAGGTCTCTGGCCGGGCCCTAGGGAACGCGGAGCCTTGGTGGTGACCATAGCCCCAGCCCTTTGGGGCCCAGAGCTGTAAGGATGGGCAGCAGAGTACCCTGTGGGTCGCCGGGATGGATGGGAAATAAAGCTCCTGCCGCCCCCGCTCCTTCCTAGGCGCTGTGTCCTGGGGCCTGGCCCCCTTGGCACTGAACTGGGCGGGCCATTGTCTCGTCCCGGGGGTACCCGCGTGCCAGCTTTCGGCGACCACCTGTGCCTGCCTCGGGGGCCACTTCTGGCCTCTGTTCCTCCAGGCCACACCTGAACAAGCTCTCTGTCGTGTTGCCACGGGTGATCCTGCCATCAGGGTGCCAGCAGCCCTACCCCTGCACGGCCCCCAGGGTCCCGCCACCGTCACTCCTGGGGGTCACCTCGCACTGTCTGCCAGGCCAGGCCGCACACCCCAGGGGCAGTGAGGGGATTCCCTGGGCTTGCTGTGAACCCCTGCGGTGCCCCTTCCTGCCACGGAGACCCCTCCCGCGGGGCCTGCCAGCACCTGGTCCTCAGCAGCGAGCCGGCACGTTGGCTGCCTGTAGCCAGCAAGGCTACAGAGGCCTGTCTCGTGCGTGTCCTTGTCACACCCCAAGAATCCCCCGGAGCTGTCAGGCGTGCAGGCCTCGGGGCTCTAGCGACAGCTGGGGCGAAGGGGCAGAGACAGTGCAGTCTGCTTGTCAGATGTGGACGCTTCCAGTCTTATTTTTCAATTAGGGTAGAAGGTGGGCTCACCAGATCGGTGGCTGTGTCGCCCGTGGCCCCCACTCGGAGGGCCCGCCCCACATGCCCCATTCTTTGTGATGCTTTTTGCCACATAACCCTTCCCCAGGCCTGGGGCTCTGATGCCACTGCTGCGTGCGTGCCTAGAGCTGCCCGCCTCCGGCCCCCGTCCAGCCCGCAGAGCTCCGTGCTGCCGGCCCTGGCCCTCATGGCGGCGTTTCCCTGGCTCATGAATAGTATGGCCTTTGGGCTTGCTATCTGCACTGGCACGTGATCTGGCCAGCACCCTCCCTCCACTCCCAGGGCTGCATGGGGACGGCCCCGTCTGGGCCCCTCCAGCCCCAGAATCCTGTCCTTCCCCCCCCCCCCCACCAGTCACCATCAGGCTGGCAGTCGTGGGCAGTTTTCAGGAGCAGATGCTGAAGTGGGGTTTGGAGGCACGGTACCTGGGAAGTGGACAGGGTGTCACCCAAGGTCAGCAAGTTGTTCCCGAAGTCTAGGGCCACCTCACACTGCCCTACCTTCCCACCCCCGACGGCACATCAGAAGGGTCTTCCAGTTGGCGCCTGGCCCAGTGGTGGCCAAGTGCCTGTGGCCTAGCACCCCCTTTCTACCCTCCCCAGTACTATGCAGAGTGCCACGGTGTCATCTACGTCATCGATTCCACAGACGAGGAGAGGCTGTCCGAGTCCAAGCAAGCGTTCGGTGGGTACAGCCCGGCCAGGGCTGGGGAAATTGTCAGGTCCAATCTGCCCACCTCAGGTGCCTGGAGCTGGCCTTGCTGGGAGATGGGGTGCACGCCAGGTCAGGCAGGGCCGTGGCCAGGAGAGCGCACACACCTGTGGGGGGGGGGAGCAGCCATAGGCAGATGAAGGGTGCTCACTGCTCCCTTTCTGCCCACCCCAGAGAAGATGGTCACTAGCGAGGCTCTGGACGGTGTCCCCATCCTGGTGCTGGCCAACAAGCAGGATGTCGAGGTGAGCCTCTTACCACAGGGCAGTCCCCGACAGAAGCATGTCCCATTGACAGCGGGGACAGGGTGCCACGTGTGCCCTGGGTGCACATGGGCCTCCCGAGCTGCAGGGTGCCTTCTCCACACAGGTGGGTGGGCAGGCCTTGTTCTCTGCCGCTGGCATGGCTAGACACAACACTCGGAGGTGTCCCAGGGCGGGAGGGGGCCCCTATCTTGGCCTGTCTGCTGCCCTGGGGATCGCCTCACTGGCCAGCGGCTGCCTGCACGGAGAGGGCTCAGCAAGGCAGTGCCCTGGTTCTGCGGCACAGGCGCCCTGCGCGCAGGGCGCTTCGGAGATCGCTTTCCCGTGGACTGTCCGGGTGGTGCTCCTCCTCCTCCTCCTTGAGGGACCGCCCACCGAGGGCCCCTCCTGCCCGGGGCAGGGCGTTGCCTTCGACCCTGCTCCTCACAGCTTCGCCTTCCCCCAGACCTGCCTCTCGATCCCCGACATCAAGACTGCGTTCAGCGACTGCACCTCCAAGATCGGCAGGCGTGACTGCCTGACCCAGGCCTGCTCGGCCCTCACCGGGTGAGTGGGGCTCCCCCCGCCATGGGCTGGGGGCCACGGCCGCCCCACCTCATGCCCGCTCTCTCCGCAGCAAAGGGGTGCGCGAGGGCATCGAGTGGATGGTGAAGTGCGTCGTGCGGAACGTGCACCGGCCGCCGCGGCAGAGGGACATCACGTAGGCATGGCTGGTGGCCGCTGGTGCCCACAGCTCACCCGAGTGCCCGAGGAGCATTCCTGCCGGCTCTGAGCCACCAGGCCTGGGGGGTCGGGTTTGCTTTGCTCTTGGTTTTTTCAGTTGCTTTGTTTTTTTCTTTAAGACAAATGTTTCCCTGTGTCCATAAAAGTGTAGGCATGCAGGGGCTTCTGCTGAGGGGAGTCCGGGCAGCAGGGCCAGGCTGGGTGCCACGCACAGGACCCCCACAGGACCCTGCTGAGCCAGCTGCTGCCCCAGCAGTGCAGCCTGCCTGACCCAGGCGGCTGAGGGGCCCCTGTCTGGAAATGAGGTTCTCCAGGGCTGCTCTGTGCTGCTCACCCATGGAGGGAGCTGGTGGGGCCAAGTGTGTCCTCAGTCTCCGTCCCTTTGGGGCTTGGAAATGGGTTGGGGGCTGGTGTCATCTTGAGGGAGGGAGACCTGGCCCGCTTTGCTGAAGGCCAGCAGGGCCCTGGGTTCTGATACCTCGGCACAGGGCCTGGGAGTCCTCTGTCTTCTGACGGCCAGTCCGGAGGGAGCAGGCGGTCCCCGTGTCTGCTGCTGGCCCAGGACAGCCGGTCTCCAGTGGGCGGTGGGCCAGGGGGGTGCACCAGTGCGGGTGTTAGGAAGGCGGGCTGGGTTCCTGTGGAGCCCAGGCCGGTGGTGGGATGGGCCTTTATTCCAAGTTGTGGGTGAGGGGTGGGGTCCCTGTCAGGTCTGGGGACAGGCTGTCAAGAAACCCATTTCCGGGCCTGTGCCTGGAAACAGGCCCTCCAGGAAACGCTGGTCCTTGGGACCCTCACCATACAGCCCCTGTGGGAGCTGGCAAGACCCAGCAGGCCTGGCCCTGGGCAGGAGGCCGACTGGCCAGTGCTGGCTGGAGTGTGCCAGAATAGTGCTGGTCTGAGTCGCTGATGTCTGTCATCCCTCCGGAAACCCAGGACTGGGTGGTGCACTCCCAGGCTGGACCCGGGGCCTGTCTGGTAGCACTTTTCTGCTTCTGTGGGAGTGGCTAGGCCAGAGCCAGAGCCCTGGTCCCACCAGACTGCCCTCCCTCTGTGGCGGGGGCCTGGGAGGGCTGAGTCAGGGCTGGGGGTGGGGAGGCAGGTGAGGTGACTCATGAGGAGTCATAGGCTATGGGGTCCCACCCCTCCCCGCTCTGAGACCCAGAATGGGGATCAGGCGCCAGATCCCTGAGCTCCCTGGGAGCGCTGGGAGTCCCCCCAGTGGCGCTGGAGCAGCCCAGCCCTCATCCTGAGAGGAAGCCTGGTTTCCCAGAAAGCACGCGCTGCACCCGCGCTGCACCCTCGGCCTAGGGGAGGCCTTGGCCGCCCCCTCCTGGGAAGTCCCCTGCTGGCAGGGGCTGGGTGGGGCTCAGACAGAGAGGCAGGGGGAGGGGGAGGGGTCTCTTGGCAGCCCAGGGCCCAGGTTGGTGCTGGCCAGTCCACGCTGGGTCCTGTCCACAGTAAGAGCCCCAGACCGGGTGGGGTCCTCCTCGGCACTGCCCTCCCAGCTGTCCTAGCCTCAGAGCATGACTTAGGGGGGCGTGGGGCGAGCCTCAGGGGCCTCCACTGTGCCCACAGCCAGAAGTGATGCAGCCGCCGCCCTCTGGCCATCTCGGAAGGTCCCTCCCATTGAGGGTCTGTCCCACGTGGGTGCCCAGCAGCCGGAGGGAGCATGGGGAGTCGGAGAGCCCATGCAGGCGTTTCCCCACAGATGTGCCCGCCACGCACCCGATAGACACGGCACGAAGTTTCGTACAATCCATTATATAGACCGGCTTCGTAAAAAATAAAATTTGTTACTGCAACGGGACCCCGGGCGGTTGAGCTTACTTTTTAGTCACATTCAGGGACCAGAATAAATAGGGAGCAGGGTGCTCAGTGTGCCCAGAAGCGCATGCGGACGCTGCGCTCCAGCCCCAGCAGCCGGGCCTCGCGCAGCGCCCGCAGCAGCCGCACCGCCAGCGCCCCGGCCTCCGCCTCACGGAGCTCCAGGAGCTGCCGCCTCAGCTGCGGCTGCAGGCCAGCGCGGCCCTCCCGGGGTGGCACCGGGCCTGGCGCCTCTGGGCCCAGGAGCGCCTGCCACAGCCGCAGGAGCCTCTTGAAGGACCAGTCCTGGAAAGCCACGAAGTCGATGACAGCACGCTCGCACTCCTCGGCCCCTGCGGGGGTCAGGACCCAGTGGTAGAGGCCTCTGTGCTGGGGGGGGGGGTCCGAAGAGGGAAGGCCCTGCCCACTAACAGGTCCAGGACGGAGGTGGAAGAGGCCAGGGGTGGAGGGATGGGAGGGGAGATGCAGTTTAAACTCCCTGGGAGTCTGTTTCCCAAGGCGGGGGTGGGGGTAGCATGGCCTGCCGGCACACTAGTGCCACCCCACCACCCCAGGGGTCCCCCAAGTAAGTTTCTGGAGGACCTTCCCAGAGGCTGGATAAACGCTGTATGCCTTGAGGCTGGGCCCCAGCCTGGGGACAACAGGACTGGCTGGCCTCGTCCTCGGGCTCGCCCGCCCCTTTCCCTGCTCACCTGGCCCCCCTGGCTCCGGGGTGCCCACTGGAAAGCCAGCGCAGCTCGTGCACAGGGCATCGTGGGAGGCGGAGCCCGGCACGTTGAGGGCGAGGCCCAGGGCCGTGCAGTTGCTGTGGGGCTGGCACTGCTCCGAGCTGGAGCTGCTGGCCGAGAAGGTGCCCGGAGGACACGGCTGGCACTGCGTGTTCTGGCTGGGGGTGCCTGGGGAGAGACGGGGAGGAAGGAGTCAGGGGGGCCTGGAGGGCCGTCCTCACTGCTGGCCGCGCCCGCTAGCCCCGCCGCGCACCGGGGACAGCCACGCCCGCGCCAGGCGGGCACGGCGCGTGCGCCAGGCAGAAGCCCGCGTGGGCGAAGAAGCCGGGGCGGCAGCGGCAGGCGCGGTTGTGGGTGGCGTCGCAGGGCTGCGCCTCCTCCTCGTGTTCCCCGCAGATGACGTTGCAGTAGCGGCAGCGCTCCAGGTAGTTCCAGAACTGCGTGTAGTGGCGCGGGGGGCACGCACCGCACGTCGTGGGGGCGTCCCGGCGGCACGGCCGCTGCACGAAGGTGCCCGGGGGACACTGGCCGCACACCAGCCACTCCCGGGTCTCTGCGTCCCGCCACGGGTAGGTGAGAGCACTCCCCGTCGCCGCCGCCGCCCCCGCCCTGTGTGCCGCCAAAACCAGCAGAAGGGCGGGCAGTGCCCACGGCCGGGTCACAGGCGACGGCCCCCGCCTCTCCGGTGCCCACATGACAGTCACCGGAGCGGCAGCTCGGCCTCGGGGCGCCCAGGAGCGGAGACACTGGGACGGCGCGTCCTACCCCACCTGTCGCCACTCCACACCCTCGCGGGTCGGCGGCCAGCGCCAGCCTATCAAGGAAGGGCCGGCCTCGCCACGCCCCTGGGGAGGGCTCACGACCTCCCCCGGGCCCCGCAGCGACCTGGCTTTCCGCCGCGTCACCGCCCCTCCCTCCCCCGGAGCCCCCTCTCCCCGCCCCCCGCCCGGCGCCGGCCGGCTCAGGGCCTTAGTCCAGGGGCCAGGCCTGCGAGGGCCTCCCCAGCACCAGGGGCAGCTCCCGACCCAGGCCCCGGGCTGGCAGCCGGGGTGCAAGCTGGGGATGGCTGGCTCCGCTCTTCCCCGGTGTCACCGGGCCGAGCCCAGCCGGGACGGCGCTCAGCATGCCCTTCCGTGCTCTTCCTTCCCAGCACCCTCAACCCCCACGACCAAGTCCAGACCCTGCAAACAGCGTCTGGAAATGGCATCGGCAACTTTATTAGAGAACCTGTCACCTGATTAAAAGCAGGCCCACTGCCCACACACAGACCCCTGAGCAGAGGGGCAGCCCTCCACCTTCCAGGCCTGGGCTCGGGCCTCCGCAGCCAGTGTCCGGAAGCTCCACCCACAAACAAGCCGCCAAGTAAAGCTCTGAAGACGCACCTTATAGCTGACCCTCCCCAGACCCTAAGGTGACTACTTTGGGGGCTTCTCCTATGCAGGCCCAGATGCTGCTGCCACTTCAGGGGCATCTCCACGGGCACTGGCCTGGCTCGAACCCCGGAAAGGGACAAGTGTCCAAGCTGGGTCTGGGGCAGAGGAGGCATCGGCCTGCCGGAGGGTGTCCAGCCTCACTGGGGTTCTGGCCAGAAGACCTGCGTGATGCTCTGCTTCCTGGCAGGGGCGTGGCAGGCCGGGCAAGTCCTAGAGACCTGCGGAGACAGGGCAGTGCTGCACAGGCGCCGCCGCTCGCCCCCCACCCCCGGCTTCCCCCCCAGGTGGGGGACCCCCAGCGGGCGGGTCCGCAGGATCCCGCCGCCAACCTGGAGGAGCTGTCGCCAGCAGGCCTGGCAGCGGTGGAAGTTGCAGGAGGGGCACTGGAAAGGGACCGTGTCCTCCGCCCCGCAGCCGGGGCACGCCAAGCCTGCTCCAAGGGGGCTGCTGTGAGCGCCGCGGCCGCCGCGCCGCCCCCCTGCCCACACCCGCTGCGGCCCCGCGCAGACCTACCGGGCTCGGGCGGCGCGTGCCTGCGGGGGGCGCTGGGGGGCTGGCCGGGAGCCCCTGCATCCCCGGCCTGCTTCTGTCTAAAGAAGGCAAAGATCTTGCTCTGGGTCCTCCCCGGGGTCTCCTGTCCTGGGGGGCCTGGAGACACAGGCGCGAGTCTGAGAGGGCGGTTCGGGTTCTCGGCGGCCCCCCCTGCTGGGCTGCGTGGGGCTCCGGCCGCACCTGGCGGGGAATCACCGTGGGCGAGGTCGGGAGGCGCGGCCGGGGGCCCCTCCTGGGGGCCCGGCGGCGCAGGGCCCGCGCTTGGGGCAGCCGGGCCCATGAGGTCGGCGCACACCTGCCGGAAGCGCTGCCGGTGGTGAGGTCTCAGGAACGCGCCGAACCCTGTGGGGAGAGCGGTCAGGCCCCGCCCCCGCCCCGCCCCCCCGCCCCCGCCCCCTCGCGGCCACTTGCTCTGCAGCAGGCGCAAGTCCTCAGGCCTTGAGGTAGTGAGTGCGGCCGCCACGGCCACCACCTTCTCGAAGTCATCGTCCTGCCTGTAGGCGGTCAGCGCTGCCAGGAGCTGGCTGCAGCCCGCGGACCCCAGGGCCTTTCGGACATCAGCCAAGTAGGCGCTCCCTGCAGCCTGGCCTTGCTTCTCCACCCTGGGGGCTCCAGATCCCCCCTCTTTTGGACAGCTGCTGGGGGCTCCTGCTGGGGAGGTGAACAGGATCATGGTGGGTGTCTGGGACCCCAGGGAGCTCCACTGGCACCCTTCACACCAGCCTTCTCCCTTGCTCTGGGGTTGCAGAGCCAGGGCAGCCCCCCTGGGGGAACGCCAGGGCGCTCTGCTCTGCCCTGAAGCCTCTCCGGAGACTGGTACCTGTGGGGGCCAGCCCAGACACCAGGTGGGGCCTGCCTTGGTTCAGGTGCTGTCCGGGGTCCAGCTGCCTGGCTGCACCCTGGGACAGGGTCAGCTTCCGGTCACACTCCCGCCTTCCTGAAGAAATGGAGACACACAAGGAGCTCCCCAGCTAGCTCCCAAGGGTCTGGGGTGGTCCCTGCGGAGGAGGCAGGTCTGCACAAGAGGAGACCGACACCTGCCACCCTCCTCCGGCCACCGCAGAGACACCACAGTGGGCACCAAGCCCACAAGGGAGAGGGGCGACTCTCGGGCTGGAAAGTCCCCTCCTGGGGGCCGAGGGGTCTTCCTAGGCCAGGCCCCCCTGACACCTGTCCTTGGGGAAGTCCCTGCTCAGGGGGTGAACTCTTCGCTAACAGATGGGGACACAGGCTCTGAGGTGCAGGGCCCCACTCCTGGCAGACACAAGTGGGGACAGGGTCCCATTCTGGGTCGTGCGTGCTCTGGAGGACACATGGGTCCCCCTAAACAGGCCTCTGTGCAGGAGCAGGGAGCCTAGCCCAAGCTAGCACTCGCCCCCCCCCCCGACCCTGGGTGCCCACACCTCCGCTCACCCCCGGGTGCCTGGGCTGCCGGTGCGCCCTGCTTCTGAGGAAGGCTGAGCTCGGGCTGGCAGCCGCAGCCACGGCCCGTCCACTGCAGGCAGACCTCCTCAAACCGCTGCTTGTGGTGCGGCCGCACGAACTGATAGAAGCCTGTTGGAGTGGTTTCACCATGCGGCCCCTGTGCTGAGCTGGGTGGAGGACTCTGGGCCATCGGCCATGCACCCACACCTTTTCTAGGAGGCAGGGACAACCAGGGACCCTGGTGCCCGCCCGCACCCTCTCCCCGCCGCCACTGCAGCACCGCCCCCAGGTCGGGTGACCACCGGAGGCCAGGGCACCTTGGAGCAGGCTGTGCTTCTTGGGATCCTCAGCAAAGAGTGGGCAGAGACAGGCCACCAGAGCCTCGAAGTCATCAGAGCCCTTGTAGTCCCGCAGGGCCCTGGTGAAGGTGTCAAAGCTGGCCTGGCTCAGTGCCTGCTTCGCGGCCACCATGAACAGCTTGGCCCTGCCCACCTGAGTGCTGGCCACCGGCTGCTCCTGCTGGACACAGGGCCAGGGGCCCCATCAGTCAGGACCCACCCTCCCCGGTCAGGGACGCCGGGCTGGGAAGCACGCCCTGGCTCCAGGGCTCGGCTGACCTGGCCCCGGGAGGGAACCCACAAAGACGGCCATGCCCCTCGGAGAGCAGCGGAGAGGCCAAGGGCAGCTTTGTTTCCCCGGGGCCGGGGGCTGCCACTCCTCTGCCAAGCTCCCTGAGCCCACACAGCAGCGGACAGCCCCGGCCGGAGGGATGGTCAGCTCGCAGCACAGGGCACTTCTGAACGTGTGCAGGACGTAAGACATCACTGGGCCTCATCTGTGCTGCACAGCTCAGGCCCTGACGCTGGGCTCTCAGCAAGGGAGCCCGGAAACCAGGCAGGACAGGCCCCGGCTCCCCAGTCCCAGCCCACCCCGCCTATTTCCTGGCACCAGCAGTTCCCAGAAGCCCAGGGAGATGGACAAAGGCAAGTGGTGCACGGGGCTTTCCAGAGCTTTCCTAGTTCAGAGAGACTCAGCTGCCCTTAAGTGCCTTCTCCCGAGGCTGGGAAGGCAGACCCTCCCCACAAGTGAGCCGAGGGCTCGGCTCAGCCCTGCCCTGGGAGCTGACCTGAGCCAACCTGCCCAGAAGGCGGGGGTCCGACATCTGTTCAGCTGGACCCTGCCAGGCCACGCGTAAAGTGGTCTCCCAGAAAAACAAAACAAAACGAAAGGTCCACAGCTGCCCCCAAGCTTGCAGCACGGCCCCAGGCAGGGGACCCCGCAGGCCCCGGGCAGCGCTGCGCTGGCAGGGACACAGGACCCTGCGCCGCTGCTGGGAGCTCCACGGGGGCTGAGAGGCTCTCACGGTAAGAAGTTACAACCAAGAGACTTGGAACCCGTGCCGGCCAGGCTCCGGCAGGGCCGCTGGGAGGCCCCGGGGCTCAGAACCGGCTCATCTATCCAGAGACGAGGCTTAAAAGACGCTCCTTGAAACATTCCAGCCGAACAGAGGTTGGGGCGGGGGGGGGGCAGGCCTCAGACAGCCGAGGGCCCAGGGCCTGGCCGCACCCCACACTCCCCGGTGGGCCCCGAGCAGCCTGGGGCTCCCGCCAGACCCCGCATGCGGGCGCTCCACCTACCCAGCCGCCCACCAGCCGGATCTTCCTCCTGCCTCCTTTCCGTTCCGGCGCGGGCCTCTTCTCGCTTGGGAGGGACAGCGTGGAGACATGTGCCGCCTGAGGGGACGCACTGTGGTCCTGACCGCGTCCGCGGAGCCCAAGCCCCTTGGGACGCCGAGAGGGCCCAGAGAGCGGGGAAGAAGAGCCCTCTGCTCGGTCTGCCCACCGGCCCTCCCGCGGCCCGCGTGCCTTCAGTGTGACCCTGCCTGCCCGTGCCGACCCCCCGAGGGAGCACCAGCGGAGGGCTGGGGGTCCGTGCCAGGGGTGCGCCGGGACTCGACCACCCGCCTGACCAAGTGGTTTACAGGAGGGAGCGTGGATGTGTCCCAGGCTTGGGGGGGGGGAGTCTGTCTCTGGGGCTCCCCGCACCTCCTCCCCAGGGGAGGCCTTGTCCCCAGGCGCCCCCGCCAGCTGCTCGCTGTGCTCCAGGGCGGCCAGCAGCCCCACGGGCCTGCGTTGGCCGAGGGCCGGCTCCTGCCCGTACTCCACACACAGGCTGCTCTCGGCGTCCCCGGCCAGCGACCCTGCAGGAGCACAGATGTCAGCAGCAAAGCCCATGGGAGGACCGGGGTGAAGGCGGGGGGACAAGTCAGGTCCGTCCCAGCAACACTCAGGCTCAGCCAGGCACTCTGGTCACTGGGCCAATTTGGGAGCACCCCAGGGCCCACGTCCCAGCCTTGTCCCTTAAGCAAACGCACCTGCGGGTCTCTGCCTCAGGCTGGGGACATGAACATCCAGACTCTTGGCTTTCCTGGTGGAGAGGGGCCCAGGCGACACGGCCACCGTGACAGCTCCTCCCTCACCCAGACCTGGGGCCGCAAGCAGGGGGGCCGGCACCGGCATCTGGACAGGCACAGGGAGGTTGGGGTCGTGCGCCGACCCTTCCCTTGGGTGGGCGTCAGGACGCAGCCAGCTGGACATTAGGAACTCACGGTTTTCTGAGCGACACGGAAGAACTGGGCCACGTCCCGGATGACATGGCCAAAGCTGTCGTACGCCTTGACGTGGGGGCGCACCCAGGAGGGCAGCTGGGCCCTGGCGTCCACGTGGGTGAACCTGGCAGGGTGTCAGCTGTCAGACGGGGGTCCTCAGCCACCCCCAGCCTGTGGCCCAGGCTCACGCTGAGGGAAGGGCCAGTGCCCAGCCACCGCACCTGTGGTCACAGAGAAAGATGGCCCCGTAGTCGTGGCGATGCCGGATCACCCGCCCGATGGCCTGGTTCACAGCCCTGGATGCCTGCTGCCGGTACCACTCGTGCCCGGAGAGGAGCTGGTGGGGGGCGGTGGCGGTGGTGCTCAGTCACGGGAGCTCCGGACCCCCCTCCCCGCTCCCACCCAAGCCTGCAGCCCCTCACCTGGCCCCCAGGCCCACCGCGGGCCTTCAGCTCGTCCAGGAACTGCATCTTGAGGATGACCCGGGGGTCCATGCGTGGGGGGTACGGCAGACCCGTGATGATCACACCGCGGCCGTTCATGTCCGCAAAGTCTAGCCCCTCGCTGGCCTGGGGGCGGTGGGTACTCTTTACTCCGGTCTGCCTTCCCCAAGGGTCTGCCCACGCCCAGATCCTTACAGCCACGCACATCCACGTATGGGATCCACGTATCCTGGACCAGGCCCCACCTGGGGCTCCCGGCTCCTGGGGCCTCGCACATCCCCAGAAACTCCTCCATCCTCCCCACCCGAAGCCCGTGAGAGATGCTCACTCTCAGCGCCTAGATCCACTGCCCGCCCCAGGGCTGTCCAGCCGCGGCCAGGGCTGTGCCCTCCTAAGTCCTGCTTACTGGACTTGGGGCACCAAGCAGGCGGTCAGGCCGGCCCACCCCACCACGTCACAGTCCCCCAGGTCCCGGGCTGCAAGCTTCCTCTGACACAGGCACAGACGGGAAGACAGGGCAGGGGGCGCGGGGCCCGGACCCTGCAGTCTCACCTTCCCCCGGCACACGGCCAGGAAGGCGGCCCCGCTGGACCCAGGGGAGGCGACCCGTGTGTAATAAGCATCCACCACCTGGGAGGAGACGCTGGTCAGCTCCTGCCATCCGGGGAGCAAGACCCCGGTCTCACCCTCTGAGGTGAAGGGCTATCCCAGCTGGGAGGTGGGCCAGCAGGGTTCTAGAAGCTTCCTCATGGCACAGATTCCCAGGCTGGCCCAGAACCTATTCAGTGTTTCCCAGAAAGCACAGGAACCCCAGGGCTGGGGGGCAAGGGGCAAGGGGAGGCTTGCTTCAACGACAGCCCCTCAGACTTAGGATCTGGAGCCACTGTCCCCTTGCCCAAGCTTCCTAAGAGGTGACCCGTCAGGGCCAGGCAGGACGTCCGCCGCACAAGCCCAGAGCTGGCTGAAGCCTCGGCCGGGGCCGGGGCCAGCCCAGGGCAGCCATGACGGGCGGGGGAGCCCAGGAGCTCGAACCTCTGAGAAGCCACCTTTGCTCCTGGGCTCCACAAACAGAGGCTTCAGGGCCTCCAGCTTCCTGGCAAAGTCCCGGGCCTGTGCGGAGAGATGGGAAAAGGGGGTGCCCATCACGCCCGCACATCTGGCAGGCAGAGGCCACATCCCAGTCACCTCTGCCTTCTCACTCGAATGGGCCTGCTCTGGCTCTCCAGCCCCTTGGCCGTCTGGGGCTCCCTCCCACCCCCAGGACACCCGAGGATGGACATACCCGCCAGAACTCCAGGCTTTTCTCCATGACAGGGTAGGAAGGGAAGAAGACCAGGAGGCCGTGGGGGACCACGCGGGCAATGTTGCCTGCAAGTGCCGTGGCTGAGTCAGCGGGGCGCGCTCTCGGGGAGGCTGGGAGTGAGTCCCCCTGGGGACCGCAGGCGCGGCAGGGAGCCCGGGTCCCAGGGAATGGGGTGGGGGCCCAGGCTGGAGGCCCAGGCTTCGCCCCAGCACTCACCGAGCGCCTTACCCAGGGAAGACAAGCAGGCGTCGGAAAACCTGCACAAAGCCAAGAGCCCACCGTCAGGGTCCCCGATGTGGCACTGCCCACCCACCTCCTCAGCCGCCAGGACCCCTACCGTTTGTCAAAGGCAGAGCTCAGCTGGGCTCCATCGGGGCCTTTGGGGACGATCCCCACCCAGATCTGGTGCTTGTCGATGACATGTGGGTTCTCCAGGCAGACTGGGAAAGGGCTGGGGTGGCAGGTGGGCCCTGTGAGGTCCTGAACCCCAGCACCCTGGCAACCCTTGGCTGGCCCTGGGACCCCCACCCTCACGGGGCCCAGGGCAGCCCTTACATCTGCATCTCCAGGGCAAAGGAGGACACGGGGGCCAGTGTGCCGCTGGTGAGGATGAGGGTGCGGACGCCCTGGTGGACCAGCTCACGCATGCTGTGGCCAGGGCTGAAGCACCAGTAGCTGAGCACCTTCCCTAGAAGGGGGAGCGCGAGGTTGGCTGGGCGAGACCCAGGGGGCCTGGCGCGGGGGCGGCTGCCGGGCCCCACAGCCCACATGTACAGGCTTCAGCACGGGGACCAGCCTGAGCCCCTGAGCGTCCTTCCTCAGGCGTCCTGGGAGCATGGGCGGACCCAGAGCAGGCCCCAAGGGGTGCACACTGGGGTCACCTCCAGAAAGCCAGCCAACCCCAACCCAGACTTCAGACATGGACTTGTGGCTCAGGGCACGGGGAGCAGGCATGGAGGCTGGCATCACGTGCCCCTGCCCAAAGGGCACAACGGGAAAAGAAGGAGAACCCAACCTCTGCTCGAGGAAGAGACAGGAGGGGCCCTGCTCCCCCGGAGCCAGCGCTGACATCACCGTCAAAAACAGTGGTTCACGGGAAGCCGGCAGTTCCTGGAAGCGCCCGGCTCCCACCGACCCCCAGCCGGCTCCGGAAGTCAGGGAGCTCAGACGGCACAGGCCGGAGGACCGGAAACAGGACTCAAGAGTCCACGCGAGGTCATAGGGCAGCGGGGCTGTTTCCAGACAAGAACCGACCACTTCCTGGGGCCAGAGCTTTCTCCACCTTCAGGAGGGAGTCTGGCCCGTGACGGGTGGAGGAGGCTGGGGGCCAGGCCAGCCCTCCCACTGCTCACGCACATCCTAGCTTCTTGGGAAGGTCAGCAGTGAACCCACTTCCCACAAACGCCCAACCCAGGGAGTGGCTACTTCTGAGAACTCACATGTGACCCGAGGCCCACAGGACGCAGGGGCCGCCACGCCCCGCTCGCCTGCGGCCCCCGCACACCCGGCCCTCTGAGTGCCCCGGGGAGGGGGCCTCGGTGCTGGCGCACGCTGCTTCCCATGACCTCACAAAAACACGCAAGGGGTGCGCCGGTCACCCGGCCTCTCACGGAAGCCGGAGACCCCCCACGGTCCCCCTGGGAACCCCCTGTTTGACGCCGGCCTTACCCACGTGCCCAGCCCTGCTCTTCCTGCTCGGCTCCGAGGGGCGGCGTGGAAGGGGGTGTGCCAGCAGGGCTGGGGGCTGGGCCCGGAACACACACTCCCGGCTACGCTGAGGGGTGACCAGGACAGGACAGGGACCTGACCTGAGGACCCACTGCCCCAGGTATGTCCGGCAAATCCCACTCCAAAGGCCGCGCTGCATGGGGTGCGCTGTGCCTGGGGTGGCTGGGACTCTCACTGTCCCTCTAGACCCAACAGGGGTGCGTGCCTTGGCCAGGTCAGGCCAGCCTCACACCAAGAGTCACGGGATGCCTGACACGGACCCTGTCCTCAGGAGTCACAAGACTCGAGGACCCCTGGAAGCAGGCAAGAGCAGCAGCAAACACGGGGTCGGGGCAGCAGAGTCGGTGCTGGAGGGGCCGGAGGGGCCGTCAGACACGACGCTGGGGCCTGGGGGTGGCCATCAGACACAACCCTGGGGCCCGGGCCGGCCCTGCACGTGGCCGCTCAGTGGGACAGCATTTAACAACACACCTGTGCCGGCGTGAACGTGCCCAGGTCCCCCTCCCCCCGCGGGCTGACCCCTGTGGGGCAGGGGACCTGGCTGTGCCCTCGCTCCATGGAAGGCCTCCAGGTGACTCTGGGTAGACTCTGCCGTTTGCCTGCTCTGAGGCCCTTTTACCTCCACCAGCTCCGCTGGGGTGCCCTGTGGGGTCACGCGGAGCAGGCTGCGCCCGGGGGGCGGGGGGGGGGGACGGTGGCCATCACTGCGGGTGTGGCGCTGCGCAGAGCTGGAGCAGGGGAGGGGGGCCCGCCCCCCAGCACCCTACCTTGCTTTCTGGCCGCTGTGGTGTTCCAGGCCTCTGATCGATGAGCCGTCCTCTGGTGACCAGCATCAGGGTGGATGTGCACCTGGAGGGACAGAACGGACAGTATCCCAGGGCCCAGCCCAAGGGTCCGCCCGTCCCCGAGGCAGCCCCTACCTTGTAGGATTGAGAGACCCCAGGCCCCATCACGGAAGTGGACACGCCCTCGGCAGGGTCTGCACTGAACACGATCTGGAAAGCAGACGTGGGGGACGAAGCGGCGACACGCTGGTCACACAGCATACAGCAGAGGCCACCGCTCCCGCTAAGTGACCCCCACACGCAGGGGGCGGATGCTCAGGGCACCGTCACCCCATGCCCTGCCAGTCCCCTCCCCCGGAGGACCCCACGGCACTAGAGACACCGCCATTCCGCAAGGCCGACCCGTGTGCTCGCACAGGGAACAGCCCGGGTTGGTCAGGGAGCCAGGGGAAGGGACCCAGTTCACCCCCAGAAGCAAGAGCACAAAAGCTACCCCCAACTAAAGTAAGCAAGCTGCACTCTCGGCCGAGGCGTGAGCAGAGGAAAGGCAACAAGCAGGTAAACACCGGGAAGGCGCACTCGGTGCTGGATGCCAACGGGCCACAGAGGGTCTGCTTAGCAAACCCAAGAAAACCGAACGACAAACTTTTAGAATTAAAAGGAAAATTTAGGAAGACAGCACCGTATGAGGCCACCAGAAAAGCCAGCGGTGGTGCCAGTCCTGCCTGGTACCCTTGGGACCAGCAGCTTCCTGTCCGGCCGGCTCTGCAGGTGAGTAGGTCTCATGCCGGCCAAGGGCATGTGTGCTCCTGACCTTGGCACCTGGCCTGTCCCCCCCCACCCCGAGGCTTGCCCCCAGTCTGGGTCAGCTGCGCACCCCTTCTCACACTACCTTGAGAGGATCTGAGTTTCGGGAGGCGCGAGGCTCCGAGGCCCGGCTGGGGGGCTCACGGCACAGCCTGTCTGGCCAGCCCACACACCCCCTGAGGCCCTGGGGCCAGCCCGGCACACCCGCCTTCCCGCAGGAGCCAGGTGTGGGAGGCGCGAGCCTCCGGTCACGCTTCCTCCCGGTAGAAGGGACACAGCAGAGAGAGAAGCCGGCCCCCAGGGACAGGGGTCAGGGACAGGGACAGCAAGTCATCCTCCTGGCCTACTGAGAGCAGCTGCCAAAGGAAGTTCCATGGCTAACCGACGGGGTAAGTGGTGCTCGGGTTCCAGTGAGTGTGCGGGGTAGAATCTGGGGAGGGAGGGGGCCGCACAGGATAGGGAGTGAGTTTAGGGCCCCCTCGGAGAGGACAGCAGCTGCAGGGACCCTGAGAACAGTGGGGAGCACAGGCAGAGGGCAGCTCAGGGGGAGGGGCTCGCCTGGCAGGGCTTGCGGACAGGGGCCAGGGTCCCCGGGGACCCAATGATCACAAGGGACCAAGGCCTCAGGCAGCAGCGGTCTGGGGCGCCTGCTGTCCCCTCAGAGAAGTGCTGGGGGACAGCTGGGCAGGGCCTGGCACCTCCAGGCCGACACCTGCCCAACTTCACACTCAGGGAGATGGAGCCCCAAGCGCTAAATCACAGGGCTCTGTGGGACGTGTACCTGTTCTCCCTGGGCTGCAGGATCACCCGCTCCTAGCTCCTCCTCCCTCCCCACCCTCCCCAGCCTGGTCTCCCAGCCTGGCCTCTGCAGGCAGACCTCCCCAGCCTGGCCTCCCCAGCCTGGCCTCCCAGCCTGGCCTCCCCAGCCTGGCCTCCCCGGCCCGGCCTCCCCAGCCTGGCCTCCCAGCCTGGCATCCCCAGCCTGGCCTCCCCACCCTCCCCAGCCTGGCCTCCCCAGCCTGGCCTCCCCGGCCTGGCCTCCCCGGCCCGGCCTCCCCAGCTGGCCTCCCCGGCCCGGCCTCCCCAGCCTGGCCATGCAGGTGGGAAGAAGCACCACAGAGCACGGGCCTCCTGCTGAGTCCTCTTCAGAAAGGGAGGGCCCCTGATAGCTGGCCCGGCAGCCACTCAGCTGAGGGAAGCAGACCCTGGCTTGACCGCCCGAGCTGAGGAAATGGCTCCGCTGGACCCGAGGACAGCTGGACACAGGACAGCACCCCGGGGGGCAGGAAGTGGCCATGTCCACAGGCCCTGAGGCATGTGATGTCCCCACTGGTGGCCTGGCTAGGGAAAGGTGGGGTTTGCGTGCGGCAGAAGGGGCTCCGTGAGCCCCGGGGGCTGCCCCCACCCCAAAGTGGATCCCAGAGGCCAGAGGGAAGCCAGTCTGGCCCAGAGAACACGCTGACCGCTCCCTTGGACTCTGAACGCCAGCCCCACGGGCCCCACCTGGGCTCACAGGCGTTGCCTGAGCACACTCACGCCTAGCGTCTGAATGCCTCTCCGGGCGGGGGGCCCAGTGGCCAGACACGGGGCTGGGGAGAGTCCACAGCCCCTCACTCCGTGGTGGGCATGCTTTGACTTGCCTCTGAAAAGCTGCTTCAGGAAATTACTTGAGAAAAAGTAAGAGCGGATGGTGCGGCCCATAAGCCGGCCTGAAACCCAGAGGCCCCCGCCAGGCCCCTATGCCCCCATGCCACCTGACCCCTCTCCCCCGGACCTAACCAGAGCAGCCAGGCGTGGCCCTCTCCCCTAAGGCCTTGCCGTGCCCTCCAGGGGGTGTTCATTCAAAGCATGTGGTGTGGGCACCTTGGCTTTGCCCCAAGCCTGGGCAAAGAAGGCCCCCCTCAACTTCCATCAGGAAAGGAGCCGCCGCACCTCTGCCCTAGGCCCACCCCTACCTGGATGATGTCCGAGAGCTTCTGCAGACCCGCCGTGTTGGTGAACGGCCCCGTCCCTGTGGGAGCAGCAGACGCTGGCCACACCACACCTCCAACAGGGAGGTGCGGGGCCCTCCACCCTCAGGAGCCTCAACCCAGGGCTGGTGTGGGGCGCGCCCTTGGGGGGCAGTTCCCGCACTGCGGCCAGAACGTCTCTGGGGGTCGGCAGGCTGAGAACAGAGGCTCTGTGGTCAAGTCAGGTGGGGGTTCCGGGTCACCCCCGGGGCCCAGGAGCACAGCAAACTGGCCAGCTGAGATGAGAACGAGACCCCACCCAGCAGGCGTGGGCCCGCCGTGCAGCCTCTGGGTGGAAACAGGATGTGGGGGGGCTCGGGGCAAGGAGAGCGGGACCCAGGGCTCCCCGGCCCAGCGGGTGCCTCGCTCCCCTTCCTCTCTAGGGGCTGACGGGAAATGTGCTTTATGAAACACGTGCCCATCAGGAGGTAGTGATGCCTCAACCTCCCAGGCAGAAGGGGAGCTCCGGGGACAACAGTCCTGCCGGGGCAGCGGCAGCCCCGAGTCCAGGCCAGTGTGAAGGCCCAGCTGGCCGCGGGCTGCAGGGCCCACTGGGGACTCACGTCCTGCCAGGTGCTGGATGATCTGGTCCAGGGAGTCGAGGATGCAGCCTTTGGTCTGAAAGGTTATCTGGGCTTCGGCAAACAGCTCAAAGATGTAGCTGCAGAGGAGAGAGGCCGGGGCGGCGCTGGGGGAGCTGCTGGCTGCGCACGCCCTCCAGGGGAGGCCAACCCCCAGGAGCCCTGAGTGCTAAGGAAAAGACAAGGCCCTGAGGGCAGCTCTGGGAGTCACGAAGAGCCCTGCTGGCTGGGCCATGGAGGCCAAGGGGCCTGGCTCATCTGGGAAGCAAGTGGGAGCCCCGCAAGGCTCTGAACACAGTGAGGCAGATGGGCTCAGGAAGAAGGCAGGCAGCATTGCTCCAGCACATTCTAGAACATTCCACAACCTCGAGAACCTGAGCCTGGATCCCAGCACAGCTGTCAGCTGTGCCCCTAGGGAGCCACAACCGGCCTCAGGCCACGATCCCTCCCCTGCCTTTGGGAGATAAACCCAGGTGCCCTGAGCTGCTGCGACCACAGCCCCGTCCACCGGTCAGCCTCGGGTCTACAGCGGCCGGAAGGGGCGACTGGCGGGAAGATGCACACAGAAGCGCCTCGCTCTGAAGGGCTGGGCTAGAGTGGGAGGCTGGGGCCAGCGCAGGTGGGCACCCACTGTCCTTTACCTCCCTGGCTTGGTGACACCACTCTGGTCCCCTGGCAGCTCAACGGCGTCGACGGCCTCCTCCAGGCGAAGCAGGATCTCTGTGGAGCAAGGGGTCATCAGGGACAGCCCGCCGGGCCACCGGCAGTGGGGGAGGGTGGCACTCACTCTTGAGCTTGGCGATGTCCTCCAGCTCCATGCGCAGCCCTGCGAGAGCAGCAAACGCACGGTCACTTCCTGCTTCCGCCCACCGCGTCCCGGAGAGCTGGCCTCAGGCTGGACCCGGCCTGTCCCCCAGTTGGCGGTGGTGCAGAGGCTCGCGCAGACCTGTCCCGCCGGCTCTGGGGCCCTGCAGCCCGGACACGGGCCGGAAGCAGCGGGTGACCCGTGGCGAGCACTCCCGAACGTGGACGCTCGCTGGAGGCCCAGGACGACGACCCAGCTTCAAGGTGTCCCAGCGCCCGCACTGCGGGACTGGAGAGATCATCTCCCACGAGAAGAAACCAGGGCTGCTTGGAGGCGTGGCTGACGCCAGGTGGGGGGCAGGAGACGCGTGGCGCCCCCCTCGATGCCCGGCGGGGCCATGCTAACAGCGGAAGATGGGGCCGAGTTCAGTGAGGACGAGGCTTACAACAGACTGTGCTAGAACACAGGTTCCCACTGGTGACATAAAAACTACCCTCCGGAGGGGCGTCTGGGGGCTCGGTTGGTTGGGCATCTTTCTTCGGCTCAGCTCAGGTCATGATCTCCTGGTTTGGGAGTTCAGGCCCCACCTCGGGCTCTGTGCCAACAGCTCAGAGCCTGGAGCCTGCTTCGGATTGTGGGTATCCCTCTCTCTCTGTCCATCCCCCACTCGTTTTCTCTCTCTCTCTCAGAATAAACAAACATTTAAAAAAATTAGAAAAACAAACAAAAAATTCCTACTCTCCTGAGGGGGATGAGGGACCAAATAACCAGTAAAGAATAAATTCAAACTCCCAAATTTGAAAATTGGAAAAATGAAGGGAAAAAAAGTCAAGCATCCATCCTGTTTTTCCTACAAAAACGTCACCAGGGGCGTCGGTGGCTCGAAGTGTCTGACTCTCAGTTTGGCTCAGGCCATGACCCACGGCTCTGCGGGTTCAAGCCCTGTTCAGGTTCTGTGCAGACAGCGGAGCCTGCTTGGGATTCTCTCCCCCACTCTGTGCCCCTCCCTATCTCTCTCACAATAAATATACAAACTTTAAAAAACTGTTTGAAGTTTTTAACATCAATGACACCCAATGTATCTTTTTCGCCCTTTGTGGCTGTTAGTTGGTGTCAGCTTTTCAAGGTTTTATTTATTTATTCACAAAAGTGATCTCTATGCCCAACATGGGGCTCGAACTCATGATCCTGAGACAAAGCGTCACATGCTCTTCCGGCCGCGCTCACCGGGCACCCAGCGGCCGCACGTGCAGCCCCAGAGAGTGGCCTCCTTCCAGGGAGGACGGGCTGGAAAGGAGGCCCCACGTCACACGCGGCTGGTGGCCGGGACGAGAGGGACGCCCCTGTTCCCAAGTCCCGGGCCAGCCCCGCCCCCGAGTGCGGCACGCGCCACGCGAGGCCTGACCAGCCTTCCTCCAGACTCCCGCGGTTTCCTGGGACACAAGGACACCAGGTGAAAACCGAGGACACTGGTCACTCCACACCCACGGGACGGCCACTTCCAAAACAAAACCCATGTTCTTGAAACAACTGAACAAGCCTTCCCTCCCAGGCCTGGGAGAAAAGCAAATGATCAGCACGCCGAGGCCCTGCCTGGCAGGCTGGCAAAATGGAAAAGCCCAACGTGGCATCCTATGGCAAGGCGGTGGGGGCACAGACCCCTGCCCACTGCCGGTGGGAGTGCAGACGGTGCCCCGCCGCCGGGGACGCGGGCGGCGAAGCCCAGCAGCAGCACGCTCCCGTGGGCGGCGCCGGAATCCGGAGCTGCCCCCACAGAATCCGGAGCTGCCCCCGCAGAATCCGGAGCTGCCCCCACAGAATCCGGAGCTGCCCCCGCAGAATCCGGAGCTGCCCCCGCAGAATCCGGAGCCGCGGTGCGTGCCGCCCTGTCGCCCTCACAGCTGTTTGTGATGGGGGGGGGGTGCGGGAAGCAGCGCAGATGCCATATGGACAGCACGGGGCCTCCACGGGGGTGGGGGGGGAGCCTCTGTAAGGGGAGGCCTTGGCAGGGTACGCTAGGAGCGAAAGCAGTAAGGCACAAACGGGCGTCTCCAAGGACCGTGCGGCCCTGCGTGCAGGGGAGAAGAGGGAGCAGCACATGCCTCTATCTGCTGCTTTTGTGGGGGAAATAAAGCTGAAAATACAGAATAAAGCAGAGACTAATAAGACACTTCTGGAGTAGACTATGACTTTTGGACCCACGTTAACATTTTAAACATTCAAGAAAAACCAAAGGAATAATAAAATTGACGAGGAGAAAGATGGAGTAAGACGTGAAATCCAAATGAAAGCAAAGGAACCCTCAGGGCGCCTGGGGGGCTCAGCTGGTTAAGCATCAGCTTCAGCTCAGGTCATGATCTTGCTGCTCCTAAGTTCAAGCTGCATGTCGGGCTGTGCTGACAGCCTGGAGCCTGCAGCCTGCTTCCAGCTGTCTCTGTCTCGCTGCCCCTCTCCTGCTCCTTCATAGTCCCTGTCACTCTCTGTCCCCCTCAAATATAAAATAAAACATTAAAAAATAATAACTAACACAATGCTCACCTTGCCCCCCGACAATGACTGGAAGAAGGTTCTGGGGAGACTCCGGCCTCCAGGACCGGAGGCCGCCTCGCAGGGTCTCGTGCCCACCCCCGAGCTCACCTGAGGGGGCAGCGTCCGCACTGAACTCCACGTGGAGCTCGCCCAGCTGCGCCGCCTTGGTCTGCTCCTCCAAGACCTGGTCTATGGCGTCCAGACCCGAAGCCACGTCCTGGGGCGTCAGGTCGAAGGACGCCGACTCCTCACACATCTTCTCCTGAGAGACCAGCACACACGCTACAGCCAAACGGGGCAGAGGCCGGGGGGCCCAGGAGGCTGAGGCCGGGACGGGGTGCAGGGGGTACAGGAAGCGGAGAGCCCCCCAAGCTCCCCCAGGTCTCTAAGGCCAAGTCACACACTGGTCCAAAGGTGGCTGTCCACCACCACCAGTGTCTGAAACTTCGCAAGTGGAAACTTTTCCATTAAAATATAGATTTCTGGGGGCGCCTGACTGGCTTAGCAGAAGAGCACATGACTTCTGATCTGTGGATCATGAGTTCAAGTCCCTAATTTGGTGTAGAGATTACAAAAAAAAAAAAAAACAAAAAAATATATACAGATTTATGGCTTTTCTCACAAGTTGTATCTGGCCCGCTGGATCATCCCCCAAAACAACAATGCCTGGACCCAAGGGGGCGCCTGAGGGTGGCCATCACTGTCCCAGGGCACGAGGCCCCAGGGCACCCAGGTGGCCTTCCTCCAGTGCCTTGGTCAAACCCAGCCATTCCTGTGAGCACAGGGCCCCGAGCAGGCGCCCCAGCAACGGGTGAGGCAGGTGCAGGTGTGAGGGGGGCACGGGGTGGCCTCTCTGAGCCGAGGCTGGCTGTGGTCACCAACGGGGTGCATCGGGCCAGGCGGCCACCCAGAGACTAAGGAACAAAGCAGACGGAGGGGGCACTGGGGGATCCCGGATGGAAACGGGCCGCAGGGCCAGCCAGCGCGCCTCGCCCGGGGCTCGGACACAGAGGTCCGCACTGCTCTCCGCAGGACAGCGGCGAGGAGAGGTGTGGCAGAAAGGCCACCAGCTACTCACCACGTTGTGAGCTTCGTCGAAGATCACAACTGTCCCCTTCAGGTCAATGCCGTGTGCCCGGCGGCTCTGCAGCAAGAGGGAAAGGACTCAGGGCTGCAGCCAGCAGGCCCGAGATGGGCAGGGGCAGGCTCGCCCTCCCGAGCGCCATCACGCGCTGTCACACACTGCGAGAGGCGCGGGGGAGGCCCTCTCGCTCCACGCGCTCGCCATGGAGCGGGACTTCAGATGTCCCTTCTGGCGACTCACGCGGCACGAGGGAGCAGGCCAGGACCCCGCGCCGGGCTCCCCACGCGGCCAAGGAGCGGAGAAGGGTGCCCTCGGGCTCGGTGACCAGGTGGGGTCTAGCAGTAGAACTTCGGTGCCTCAACTGTATTCGATGTTGAGCTTTCAGACGATAAAGTGCCCATTTCCGACGGCCGTGAGCACCGCGCAGTAGCCACGCGCGCCTGCTGCTCCGAGACAGGGTCCCATCCCAGGACCTGAGCCGGCAAGGACCCCGCCGGCCCCCGCGAAGCCAGGGACGCCTGCGGGCGTCAGGACTCGGGGCTGCGCGGGCCGACGCCTCACCTTGGCATCCAGCAGGTAGTTGTAGGGCATGAAGATGACGTCAGCCTGCTGCTTCAGGTTCCGGGCGAGGAAGTACGGGCACAGCCTGTGGGGGCAGGGGCGTGAGTCTCCAACCGCAGGCGTGGGACGCCAGGGTACAATTTACATGGGTGGGGGCGCCTGGGGGGCTCTGTCAGCTGAGCGTCCGACCTCAGCTCAGGTCATGATCTCATGGTTTGTGAGTTCGAGCCCTGCATCGGGAGCCTGCTTTGGATTCTGTGTCTCCCTCTCTCTCTCTGCCCCCCTCCCCCCGCTCACGCTCTCTTAAAAATAAATGAATATGCAATAAAAAATGTAAAACAAAAGAAAAAAATACTCTACATAAAAACCCCAATCCTATCCTGGGTACAGAGATGAGGCGATCAGAAAACACTCAATCCCGACCGAGCAGGACTCGAAGCTGTGAAGCCAGAGGCCAGCGCAGGCGTCGGAAGGCACGTTCTGTGAATCCGGCCGCGTGGAGGGGCTGCCGGAAGCCACAGTGCGCCCGCTGGGAGGCACAGCGGTCACCGTGGAAGGCAGTGGCAGTTCCCCTGCCTGTGCTCCTCAGAACCACTTCCGTTTCGCACACTAAGCAACCAGTGGAGGGAACGAGGGCCACAGCTCGTCTGGCCCACGGGGACCCGGCCCGGAGGACGCGGCGCCGCCGCCCGGCTGGAAAGGGCCTCACTTGTGCTTGTTCCCGCTCCTGACCAGGTCCTCGATGTCCAGGATGGAGGTGGTCAGCTCCTGCTCCAGGCTCTTCTCTGGGGACACAGGCAGGAGGAAAGACGTGTCCTCAGGTCTCCTGAGTCCCCACAGACCCCAGAGGACCCCAGAGGGGCGTCCAGAAGGGCTCCCACACAGCAAGCAGTGGCTGCTGCCACCCCAAGACGGTCCCTCAGGGCAGGGCGAGGACACCCACCCCCCGGGGAGTCACCAGAGACTCCTGCCCTGTGAGTCTCAGGGTCACCTTGGAAGAACCCTAGACCTGAAGCCACCCTTAGGGAGCCCTGCCCTGCACCTCAGAACGTGCTGCTGGCCTGAGACTGACATATAGGAGACGGGACCCCTGGGAACTTGGGGGCTACAGGGCTGGGGGGGTGCACAGCCCCTCCGCGGGTCACTGCCAGCCCAGCCGCTGTCGAGGCCCTGCCTTGGGAGTATCCGTCTTACTAGCAGGCTTCAGTCTGGCACCAAGTTGCTTTCTCTCTTCACTCCTCCCAAATGTCAACAGTGCAGGGAGCACAGAGCAGGGGCAAGACAGGCAGGAGGGGTGGGGGACCTGAGGCAGAGCCCACCTGACGCCTCACAGACCCAGGGCCCCTTCCTCCGGAGAGCAGCCCACGAGCACCGCTCCCTGCTGGCCGTCCGGGTGACCCAGGGCAGGAAGGTGCTCCAGAAGAGACACAGCCCCCTGCCCCCCCCCCCGAGCCCACTAGGGCCCCGGAACCCTCTGGAAGCTGCTCAGGAGGCCAAGCCCAGGCTGGTAGGACCAGGGCTCCCCTCTAAAAAACTCTCCAAGGTCCCAGGGCAACCTCCTTTGGAAATGGGCGCCGGCCCCTGGCTCCTGGCTCCACTGTGGCAGGCTCCAGAGCCGGTGCTTTACTGCAGTAGCCAGAACAGAGTGACTCGACCCCCAAATGCCTCCAGGGACAGCAGGGGGAGAGGCTGGGGGCTGAGCACCGCCACGGACACCAAGCAGCTGATCAGAGTCCGCAGCAGGCCGGCCCGGAGCTCAGACACCTTCCTGGGGGAGGGGCGCCCCCCCCAGCCAGGATGGACCCCAGCACGCAGATGCTGCAGACGGTCAGCAGGGCCCTTTGCCTGCTTCCCCAGACGCAGCCCAGGCAGCACTCCGGCTCTGCCCCTCTCTTCTTCCTCCTACACGTGCCTCTCCTCCCTTCGGACCCCTCCTGCAGCCTCTGCACGCTCTCCCCAGGGCTGGGCAGCTTCTGGGGTCGTCCCCTCACGTCCCATGGCAGGGGGCACAGGAGGCTGAAACACAGACCTCCGAAAGGACATGAGAACCAGAGCAGAATGAGGAGGCTGGGGATCAGGGAAAGACAGACGGAGCCTGGAGCCAGGAGGACGGCTGGGCTGGAGTCCCACTCTGCTGCGCAGGGCTGGGGCGAGCAGGGGGCGGTCTGCAGTGCAGGGGGCCAGCAGGCACCAGCTCCAGCATCCCCTCCACTGTGGCTAAAAGTGCCCCTCGGCTCCCACCCTCCCCTGGCCTCCTGGTCCCTCCCTGCTCTGGCACCCACCACATAAAGCAAGGGATGCTGCGGGTGGGGATGGCGCGGGTGAGGAGGGCGCGGGTGGGGACGGCGCGGGTGAGGAGGGCGCGGGTGAGGAGGGCGCGGGTGGGGACGGCGCGGGTGGGGACGGCGCGGGTGGTGTGGAGTGAGCTCCAGAACAGGGCACCACATGGTGGCAATTTCTGGGAGGTGGGGGACCCCCGGCTCACGCCCCGGGGAGCAAGCCTGCCCCAGCACGCTGAGTGCTCCAAGGCAGCACTGCTGTCTAGTGAGTGCTCTCGGGCCCATGTCCCCTTGTGCCAGGATCTTAGTCCCAACCCAGAGGCAAGAGACAGGGACCCAACCCTCACAAGCACAGAGCCCTAGCTGCAGACAGGAAACTACAAAGACCACATCCCAGAGAAGCCCCTCCGCTGCTATGGCTGTCTCCAGGAGTCCCTGACAGGTGCAGGGAAGCAAAGATCCGGAGATTTGGAGTCAAGGGCACTAGCGCCAGCCCTCCACCCCGGGCCCGAGGAGAGGAAGCGGTGCGTGTCATAGCCGTGGGCACCTACGGGCGCAGACATCAAACCACACTAGGGCCAGCGGTCGTCATGATCCTGTGGTGGTCACTTCAACCACCTCCGGGAGAGGCTGGCCTCCCCACAGCACAGAAGGACGGAGCTCTCCCCGGACTCGGGGAGCCACACCCAAAGGACACATGCCAAAATCAGCAAAAGGAAAAGCTGGTGGAGGAGTCTAGGAGACCAGTAGAAGCTTCCAGAACACCCTCCCCAGGCTAACTCCCCCAGAATGAGTCGAGATTACGTGTGAAATGCTGTCAACTAACTGGGAGGCGTGCCAGAAGCCCGGCACCTGGTCACGTAGGCAGCCCTGGCTGGCGAGCGCCCCAACTCCAGACTCTGCTCAGCAGAAACCACGTTCTTGCACAAACAGTTTAGGCTCAGAGAGCCCCTATCAGGGAATGGTGAACCCCTGAAATCCCAGTTCCCAGACACCGGCAGCGCCAGCCTCACCAGGAGGCCCCCCTGGGACACCAGCGCTCCTGCCTCCCCGTCTGAGCCCTTCCACGCACAGCCCAATGCAGGTCCGCAGCCGGGAGACAGTGCCCTGGACTGCCGTGCCAAGCCGACCCCCTGTGGCCACTCTGGAGCCGGAAGGGGAGAGCCAGCAGGCCAGGAGGCCACGCTCCACGCCTACCGGGCTGTACACTGAGTGACCAGCAAGCGGCTTTCACGAGCCCTCTCTTACCTTCCACGTTGTTGTAGAAATGACAGGAGCGACTGGCCACCTTCCTTCGGCACAAGTGAATCTGGGAGAGAAAGGGAGCAGGTCCAGCTGGTGCAGCGGCCAGCCAGGGGGCACCCTGCCAAGCGTGCTGCCCGGCGTGTGGAGAGGCGTGTGGAGACGAGTCTGGTTCCAGCCCTGCCCCCGCCGGCGTGTCCCCAGGCCATCCCGCGGGGGCCCGGCCGCGGGAAAGCACCGCCCCAGGAGCGCACCTGCATGTGGTTGCTCTCCTGCTTCTTCACCTCAGGGTGGATACACAGCTGCTCCCGGGAGCCCAGCACACACACCCTGGGCCTGACAGAAGAGAGAGCCGTGGGATCAAGAACCAGAGGGTGCCAACCCCCCGTGCCATCCAGCAGCAAGAGGATGTGCCGTGCCGCACAGCGGGAGACAGGCCTCACGCGTGCACCCAGGCAGCCAGAGGGAGTGGCTGGGGCAGCACGGGCCCCGGGCTTGGAGGGTACTCTCTGCTGCATCGCCCAGAGTGGTCCAGGAGACAAGGGAGGGGACTCGGGGCAGATGGGAGGAGACCCCACTGACCCCATGCTCCCCGCTACCGAGTCTGGGGCAGGCCACCAGGATCCCCACAGCTCTGCAGGGCTCCGATATGAGGCAGAGCCTCCCCTCTCCACGTGGCCACCACAGTGACCCACACCCACAGCTGATGCCACACTGCTTTCCCGGACCTCAGGCTGCTGCTGACGCAGCTGCTTTCTCACAAGCAGTGGGAGGCCTGGCCCTCCCTGCAGCCTTGCACGCAGAGCAGTCCCCTCTGGGCGGGGTCCAGGCAGAATGCCACCATCAACCACCTGGCCAAGGCCACCCCCCCATATCTCCAAGGCAGGGGTGAGTGCCGCCTGACCCTACCGGTAGGAGGTGTTCCGAAGCTCGCTGATGGCCTGAGTGAGCTGTGAGTGGGTCCTGGAGGCGTAAATGATCTTTGGGATGTCCGAGTAGCAAGCTGCCCAGGCACAAGGAAGCGGGACAGGTCACGGGGCCACAAGACAAGTTCTCATGTGCTGTTAACCCAAGGGCACTCGCCAACTCGGCCCTGCGCACCCCGCCCGGGGAACGAGCTAAGTGGATATCCACGTGTTCTAGTTTGGCCACGTGGCTCTGACCTCAGGCTCACGGCCGATGCTAAGAAAGCTCGGAGCAGCCACGATGCTCTTGTTCAGCTCTGCACCAGAGCCTCGCCAGCCCACTCCACCCCTGCACTTCTCTGTGGAGCCTCACCTGTGCTGTCTCCATCGGGGGCGGCATCTCCCCAGGAAGACAAGGCGTGATCAGCGAGAAGCCCCCCGTGTGCCCTCTCGGCGATCTTGCGGGCAGAGATGCTGTCACGGAGGTGCTCCCGCCAGGCCAACGTGGTGCAGAGGAGGCACAGTGTCTTCCCCGTGCCCGTGGGGCTCTCCAGGATGCCATTCACTTTCTGGACAGGACCAGGAACAAAAGTCATGGGGGAGCAGGGAGAGGCACTGCAGACCACACGGCCCACCGGAGACTGGGCTGAGCCTGTTCATTCAGGCAGAGCCCACCCGGCGGGTGGCGGAAGGCCTGAGGACCAGTGGACAATCGGACAATGCTTCTGCTCTCAAACTGAAAGGCAAAAGCCACGGGGGATTCAGCCCTTGTGAGCAAGCAACCTGCAGAGCATTACCCAAAGTATTTTCCAGCATAATACAAATAGTGAAATGACTAACTAGGCGCCAAGTCTCGAGACACAAAACCGTCGTGCGACTTGGGGTGCAGGCATTCACACGTCTGACCTACACAGACCTACGTGTACCTCAGACGGGCGCCTGAGCAGCAAACCTGGGGAGACACAGAGACACATCAGCAAAGCTGTGCCCCTCGCTCCCGGGAACAGGCGCCAGGCTCCCCACTGCGGGAGCCTGTGCCCCCAGCAGCAGCCAGGAGCCCTTCGGGGGCTGGGAGCTTCGGGCGGGCGGCAGAGAGCAGCTAAGAGAGCCAGCAGAAAGCAGCCTGCACCCCTCCTGCCTTCCTGCACACCCTGGAGGTTTGGGGACCTTCCAAAATGAGGGCTGGGCACTGACTACCCCTCCATGTGGCAACAGTCCCTCCGGATCCTCTACCAAACTGGCCTCGGCTCAAATGCCACCTCCTCAAAGGGCCTCAAGGTGCTCCCGAGCCTGTGACCTCATGACTCTCCTTCGGAGTGAGAATTGTCTTTTTCTCTATCATCTCTCCTAGAACACCAGCCCCATCTCTGACTGAGTCCTGTGTCCAGAGGGAGGGCCCAGCAGGAATGAAAAGGAAGGTGAGCCCACCCCCGGGGCACGGAGCCCTCCGTCTGCAGCCGTACCTTCTGCAGGCACTCCAGGACCTTGCCCATGTACTCCTCCTGGCATTTGTATGGCTGGAAAGGGAAGTCCACTGTCACGCCATTCAGGGCTATCTTGGGCATACTGGCCTCTTCTCAAGAAGGCACAGAGGTTGGCTGATATGCAGGCTGTGGGACAAAACGCCTCCGAACATCTCAGGATCTCAGCCTCTGCAGGGAAGTGATTCCAGCATTCCAGCTGGCAGCGTTGGGACGTGACCCTGTTCTCAGAAGGAAACCCTATGGCACAGAGACGGAGGACCAGACTTCTTGCAGCAGCCCTTTCTGGAGTGCCAGGCCACCTCACAGATCGGGCAGGCCCCCCCTCCTGTAAGGTGGAAGGCAAGCCTGTGATGTCCTATCCTAAGGAGCTCGGGGAGATGAGAAACCAACACGCCTCGTTCTACCGCGTCGGCCCTGCCCGGGAGAGTCGACCAGCCCCACGGAAATAACAAGAGTCGGACCCGGCACAGTCCCACATGCTCCGCTGTCAGTAATTCACTTAGTGCCACCGGAGCTGGAGAGGTCCGGCCCCCGGCTTGGGCTGGTCTGAACGTCCAGTCCCAGTCTCGTCTGGACACTGGGGCTAACGGACAATTCACGTAAACGGTGAATGACGGCCATCCCGGAGGGGCCCGGCCGCAGGGAAAACATCGCCCGGGAACCGGCTCCGCACGGTGCTGGGCGCAAGCCAGGAGCACAGGAAAACTACCGGCCCCAGAAGGCCGAGCGGCAGAATAGCCGAGGCACGGGCCCAAGGCGGCGCGGAGCCTGCCGGGAGCTGCAGTTCCGGGAGGCGCCGCTCGGGTAGAAGTACCCGTTCCAAGGTCTGTGCTACTCACGGCCTAACCTGTGCCCGCGGGGAGCCTTGCACAACTCGGGGTCTCCAGGAATTTACCCAGTTCAGCCGAGGCACCACCACCGCGTCTCCTCCACCGTCAGCCGATTCGGACTTGGCGGGCTGAGGCGCACAATCGTCACTGAACGCGCTGCACTTCCGTCCCTAATTCCGGTCCGCGGCGCGTAGCTTCCCGCGGAAACCGTTCCGCAGAGGAGGGGTCCGCGGGCTCGGTTCCAGGCCACACCCTGCCCTGCCGTCGCCCCCGAGCCTGGGGAACGGCGCGTCCATCGCCTGCAGGCAGAAACCCAGGGTTCCGGCCGTCTCCACCCTCGATGCCGCCCCCGCCGGAGCTTGCATTCCACAACCCCTCCCTGCGCCAAGCCCCCTGGGTTGTCGGACAATTGCACGAGCCTTCGGATTGGTTTGCTGTGACCCCCCCACCCCCTCCCCTTTCCTCCCCAAGGGCTGCTCTGGCCAATGTCCCCCACTGGTCAGGGCGGACCCCTCTGACTCCCCAGCCCCTAGCACCAGCTGGCAGTCAGCGCTGGGGCCCAGGGCTCTGCACAGCTCTAGGGTGTAGGTGTTTTAGGCAACCCCAGCCTGTCCCAAAAGACACCAGCCAGCTGGCAACGCTAACCTCAGAGCTTCTCGTGGATTCTGTTTAATGACCAGATGTGTGAGAGATCGTGCTTAAGGAAGCGCGTGGCGCGCTGGCATCCACCCCCCTCACCTCTTCCACCTGTGAGGGGGCGTGCAGTTGCAGTGTTTGTCCTAGACTCTAAGATGGGAGCTTGGAGAAGATGAGGAGGCCTGGCCACACACTTGCTGAGTGTGCACTCGAACAGATTTCACTCCTACCCACGCTGGCATTGACATGTCTGTCTTCCTAATGGCCTCTGAGATAAGTTATTTTATTATCCACACTTCACAAAGAACAGAGGAGGTGGTTAGTAGATTACCAAAAGCCAGCAGCTAGCAAGTCTCAGAGCCAGGAGTCCTGCTCTTCACGCCCACCCTACCCCCCCCCCCCCCCCCCGTCTTCTAAGAGCAGAAATGCTGGTGCTTCCAGAAGCCCAAGGAAGGTAGGGCAGGGCCCAGAGACTCAAGCCCCCAGGGCAGCACTGGAGCTGAGGACCCTGAGATCCTGAGCTGATGCATGAGCTGCCTGGTCATGCACCACACATGGGGACTGCCAGGCCTCCCACGAATTACAACTTACAGGGGCGCCTGGGTGGCTCAGTCGGTTAAGTGTCCAATTTTGGCTCAGCTCATGATCTCATAGTTTGTGGGTTCGAGCCCCGCGTCGGGCTCTGTGCTGACTGCTTGCTCAAAGCCTGGAGACTGCTTCAGATTCTGTGTCTTCTTCTTTCTCTCTCTCTCTCTCTCTCTCTCTGCCCCTCCCTGCTTACGCTCTGTCTCTATCTCTCAAAAATAAATAAATGTAAACAAAATTTTTTAAAAATTATACCTTACAAATGCCATGTACTGAACGTAACCATGAAAGATGAGAGGGAATGGACGCCAAGGCTGCAGGGTGGCCGGAGCCAGTCCCGCCCGGCAGGCACAGAGGTCTTGGTCAAGTCAACAAGTTTGAGTTACGAGCCTACGCTTGCGGGCTTTGTGAGATACCCCTGTGGGTCAGACACTGTGTGAGACACAGGACAGACGTTAGCCAGGCACACACTCGCTGTGTGTACGCGCCTGCTGGGCCTGCTCCAGGCTGATTCTGACCCTTAGGTCTGTCCCTGTCTGGCCCCCTTCTGAGCCTACCCCGCCCCTGTGCAGGCCCCTGAGACTTCCCACGGGTTTGGTCCTGGCTCTAGGACTCAGGTGCTTATGCAGCAAGCACTTCTCTAGACCTCAGTGGTTCTGTTCCTAAAATGGGAATGACACTCCATCTATCTGACTTCCCAGCCCCAAAAGCGAGGTGAGATGGTCACTTCAGGGAAACACCCACCATCTCTGCCAGGCTCTCCCTTTGGGGTATCAACCAAAACAGTAAGCCCAGAGGAGGAGGGGAGGCATGACCCCCACACACTCACCAAGGGTGTACCCTCTTCTCCTCCATCGTCTGGAGACTGCCATTATTGTTTTATCTTACACTTGAGAAACAGAGGCACAGGGAAGTCAGAAACTTGACCCCAGTTACCCAGCAAGTGGGTGTCAGAGCTGGGGTTGAAACCCATCTCTGTTCGAGACCTTCAAAGCCCTTGTTCTAGGCCTCACCATCCCCATTTACCCTCTTTTCTGCCTCAGAATCAGCTCATCCTCTGGGATGCTCCTTGGAGGCCTTCTGGACCAATCCCCACCCCCACTGTCTATGACAGACTTTCCCCTCAGCACAGCCCCGGGCACACAGAAGGCACCTCCCAGGCCCCAGTGAAGAGGGGTCTGTCCCCTCCTGCCACGCCCACCCTGGGGAATGGGGGACGTCCCCACCATCCCTCCAAGCTGCACAAAGCCAAGTTGGGCAGCAGTGGGTCCTAGAGGGAAGCAGGGGGAGGGCGGGCCTCTGGCTGCAGTACTCCACCCTGCACCCCAGGCATCCCATCCTCCCCGCCCCCCATTCTCTCCTCTCTGACGGCTGCAAGCCCCTGCCACAGCCAGCCAGGCGCTCCAGCTCGCTCTCTCTTGAGCTCACTCTCCGTTCCTCTGTCTCTCTCCCTCTCTCCCTCCCTTGCTGCCTCCCTCCCTCTCTGCGCCCGCCTCCCGCCCTCCCCCGCTCTCTCCCCTCCCCAGCACTGCAGCATTCGCCGACTGCAGCCCCAGCCGCCGCCCGCGCCTCCTCGGCCTCCGCAGCCTCCGCCGCCAGCACCATGGCCAGCACCTTGTCCGGTAGGCGCCCGGACACGGGCTTCCTGGGGCGGTGGCGGGTCTGAGCTGAGGCCATTGTCTGGCCTCGCCCCAAGCAGGGCTGGTTACGGATTTTGTTTCCACATCTTAGACCCTGCGCTCTCCAAGAGCGCAGGGGCGCGGCTGGGCCGAACCACCAAAAGCCGGAGTTCAGGGTTGGGACAACCTAGTGCCCCAAGGGCAAGGATTGCGGGCCCACATGTGGCCAGTGTGGGCCTCTGGGCAGGGGCCGCGCCCAAAGGAGCACCCAGGGTGAGGGCGTCAGGTTCGGAGGCTCATTGCCCCTTCCGTGTCCGCCGTGTCAGGCCAGGTGTGACTGTCAGGGTGGCTCCCAGGGCTGGACTCGGGCCAGGGCCCCTGGGTGGGCGCTCTGGAGAGGTGCGGACAGCGTCCCCTGAGGCGCCGGCTCCGCAGATCCTGGTCGGACCTCGCCTTCCCAAGGGTGGGGACTAGGAAAGTAGGACTCCTCACCAGAGCCCCCGCCCCGGGCTGGCAGGCCTGGGCCCTCAGAGCGCCCCGGGGGCTGGAGGGACACCACGGAAGGACTGGGGAGAACTCCAGCGGGGAGCCGCCTGGCTTACCGCATCGCCGCCCCCTTCCTTCGCTGCCGCGGGCTTGGGGAGCGCTCTCTGCGACAAGGTGCCACGGGTTCTGGCGGGGGGGGGGGGAGCCACCGCCCTTTGTGCAGTACGGTTTGCATGGGGGAGGGGCGGCTGCTGTTTCCAAGCCCTCCCAGCAAGGAAGGATCTGCCCCTCCCTGCCCCACCGCCCCGCCTCCCAAGCTGCGGATCCACAGCCCCCAAAGGCTGCGACCCTCCCCTTCTCCTCCTCCCTCGAGGCTTGACAGGCGAGGAGCTCTGGCGGAGAGGTGGACACGGGGCAGGTACTGGACGTGGGAGCAATGCAGGTGACCCTGGACGTGAGGACGTGGGGCTTGCTTTCCCCAGGAAAGCTCTGTGCTCCCAAACCAGCTTTATCTTTGCACTCCACGTGGAGGGGACAGCAGGGCAGCCGCCCCCCCTCCACCCCATTCCCCACTCCATCAGGAGCCACACTCCCAACTCTCCCTCCGCCCCACTCCATCCTGGGGATGGGCACCCTCCAGAGCGAACATAAGCTTTAGCAGAGCTCCACCCACTCACATGTGCCCAGCCCTGCCCAGCCTATTAGGCCTCGTGGGCTCCAGGCCCCAGGTGACTTCTGCACCTGTCTAGGAGGGGAACACGTGTGTCACTGACCACACCCCTCCTGCACCTGGTCCGTGATGGTCTCGTCCGTCTGGCCTTCATCTGCCCCCCGCTCTCGCTTGTTGACATCCTTAGAGATACTGGGATCGGCTTTGGGCAGAATGAGACACCCTCCCCGGCCAGGAACCGAGGGTGGCCTGTCCTGCTCGTGGCCAGAGTGTTATCCCCCAGTCCTCCACTGAGGTGGGGCTTCAGTCCCTTGCTCCGGATCTGTGCCTGAGTGGGAGACAGAGAGCGACCACTCATGGGTGATGCTCTCTGCCTTTTCTCTCATTCACCCCCTCTAGTAAAAAAAAAAATAAATAAAAATAAAACAGCCCTTTAATAAAAGCCCTCAGTAGGCCTCGTCCCTGCCATCCGTCTGTCAGATACGCAGGCAGATGAGGTGGTGAAGGACACATCCGAAACGGCACCCCTGACGGCTCTCAGAGCTGGGCACGGACTCCGACCTCACGGCCCCCGGATGCCGGCAGTGCCTTCTGGGGGCCCTGCTGGCCCATGGTTGGCTCCAGGATTTTTCTGCGTGCCCGTTACTGTTGGTGTGGAAAGGGGAACCATAAGCACCCTCAGCTTTGTCCAGCACAGCCACTGCCTCCTAGACGTGCTGCATGCCGGCTGGAGAGCGTGCCCTGGCCAAAGCCACACGGGGCTGGGCCTTCCCTGCTCCACCCTCAGTGCTGCCCTGGATAGAGCACAGCCCACACAGGCACCTGCCCGTGCTCACCTTCCTTCAGAGCAGTTTGATAGGAGGGTGGCTTGGCCCGGAAGCGGCTATGTGAGCATACCACTAATTGTGGCCAAAGTCAGGTTAAGTGACTCCCAGCTGTGGCTTCTCTGCTAAGAAACCTCTCTGACCGCAGCTGGAACTGATCTCCCAGGCCGCGGCGGCCCGTCTGCCCCAGTTCACCAGTGGGCTGCATTTTGTCTTGGTGACTAAGGTGGAGAGTCATTGTCTGCTATGATCTTACAGTCACCGCAAGATTGACCTTAGCTTTCTCTTCCTCTGTGGACTGAGAAGCTGAGTGCCCGCTGATGGGCTGTTCTGCTGGACTCACTTGGGGAGAGGTGGCCGTCTCTTGGTGCCCTTCCCAGATGCTCAGCTCTTCACACGCTTTTGTAGACGCTTGCTCGTATTTCTCTTCTTACGCACCTCTGTTGAGCTGGGAGACCTTGCACAGGCTGCCTAAACTGCCAGGGCTGCACATGGATGGGGACTATAGTGACGCCGACTCCCTTTGGCTTGTTCCGAGAGAGGACAAGACATCTCAGGAACGGTGCTTGGCCTGGTGCCTGCCAAGAGGTGGGTGCCCAGTCCGCGCTGGGCAGTGTGACTGTTGCAGCCACATTTTGCAGAGTTTCCTCCCCAGAGAAAGGTGAATTCTGCTGGCAGTTCCTGCCATGTTGGGGTCCCCGAACATTGCATATGACTCTGACCAATGAGGGGGGCAGCCTGGATGGCAGTGAGCTCCATCTGTGAAGAAGCAATTAGCAGCCTCCTAGCTCCTTCTAGGGGTGAGTAGGAATCTGGGGGCCCCCTGCCCCCCCTCCCAGTTCTGGACAGACACCACCCACCACCCCCACGAGGCTCCAAGCAGCAGCGTACAGTCAGAGACTGGAACTCATGACCAGGCCCCCATCCTGGCATGCTGTGTGACTCTGGCTGGGCCCCTTACTTTCTCTGAGTCTCTTTTTCTCCCTCAGTAGAGGTGAGCCTGGCAAGAGCATCTCCCCGGGCCGGCCTGGGGCGTCAGTCGGGAATATCGATGGGACCCACCCACCTATGGGTGCTCTCACTGTTTCCATGCCACCGTAGGCAAATGCGGTGCCTTCTAACCCTTGCTCGCCTGGGATCGGAGCATCCGAAAGGCCCATGTACATTTTGGCATATTTAACATTTAATACAGTGAAGAAGAGAGGGGAGACCAAGGCCATTCAGTTCACAGCAGGGCTTGGTTTCCAGTGACTCCCTGAACTCAGTGATGGGGAAGAGGAGGGGCCTGGTGAGGGGAGAAAGGGCATACATCCAAGCTGTAGGGGGGTTTCCTGGCCTGAGCTCTCTGTACGGACAGGTGCCTAGATGGGTCTGCCCCTCAACCCCTTCGCTCCGCAGTGAGACGCGGCCTTTATGCCCTCTGGCTCGGAGGACGCGGGTGTAACCTCCTGTGCTGTGAGCTGCTGGCCCCGCCCCGCCCCCTGGCCCCGGGGGTGGCCTTCTGCTGCTCACTCTGCAGATTTGCCAGCTGCCTCACCTGCTGTCCAGTCGCCTCCAACTTGCAGCCAAACCACACAGCAAGCCGCACTCCCAAAGCCCCCTCCTGGGGGGTGCCCCTTCCCACTAGGCTACTTAGGGAAAGAAGCTCCTCATGGGCCATCATCCTGGGAGAAACCAACCCTGGAAACCTCCATGACCATCAGACGCTGAGCTGCACCCCTATTACAGCTGTAGGACAGTCCCTCACTTTCCAGTTGGACACTGGTCCCCTGGGCTGAGCCGTGACCTCAGAAAGCTCTGACTTCAGTCTCCAGTGCCACCGTCCCTCTCTCCTCCATCCTAACAATGCAGTGCTCACACCTGCCCAGCCTCCCCATCCTGCTCCCTGCACTGCTGCCAGCCTCCCTTCATGCTGAGGTGACGCTTACTTGGAAGGGAGCCCCCCTGACATTTGCCTGTGAACTGTTCTTCCTCTGTAATATATATTCAGCTCCTTTTCCTCAAAAAACTTCAGGCTCAAGGCAGAGAGGAGCTTGAGCAGCTGTGAGGCTCCGAGCCCCTGGCCCGTATGGGAAACCTGTTTGTAGGTCTCCACATGTGATGCATGACTACCTGGAAGTGGCGGGGGGGGGGGGGCAGTGTCTCTTACCAGGGAGCCAGGTGGTGGCAGGGGTAGACGGAGCTCCTTCCTTCCTGGCCTCTCCCAGGACCCAGGTATGCCCCCTTGACCCAGATACCTTCTTGCTCCCCTCCTGACCTTCCCTCTGAGCACAGGGCTGGCGATCTCTGCGGCCTTTCCAAATGCCCAAATGCCTCCTGGTGTGCTGCTTCTGAAGGCCTGCTTCGCCCGGCCTCATGCTCTCTAACTCCCCAGCACGTGTAATCTGCTGTGCCGTCTGCCTCCGTTGTAAAATTAACTTTTCAGAGCACAAGTAATGCACGAATAGATTCTGCTTGTGAAAAAATAAAATTGACAACTCAGGCCGAAATTCCCTGGAAGCCTGCCCCCATCTGGCCCACTTACCAAGACATGTTTTTGCCCTGCTTCCCCTCCAAGCCTCTTAAAAGCTCTCCCTGCTGCCTGCCCAGGATTCCTTTGTGCTCCCGTTCAGGTCTCTTGGGCTCTCTCCAGAAGGGTCGGGATCATCAGGACATTTGGATAGAATAACATCATTCTCTGCACTGGTGGTGGGAAAACCCCGCTCACTGTGAGCTAATCCCTCAGACAAGGGCCTGATGATCTCTACACTGTGTCCTGTTTCTACACCAGCACTTCCCCCAATTTTCCATTAACTCAAAGATATTGTCTCGTGTGAAATTTGATCAGGAAGTGGCCTGTCCATCTCAGCATTTGTCCAAATTCGGGTCTGCCCCAGGAAGAGCACTGGGGGTAGCTTTGCCTTCACAGAAGCCACATCCTCTCTCTGGAGACTTGTCCCAGCTTCTCCCGCCAGGAAGGCAGGGGCTTGGGTCTCTGAGCCTCCTGGCCTTTGTGACATGCTGGAGTGGTGGAAAGAACACAGACCATCTGGATGCACCTGAGGAGCTTCGCACAAGTCACTCTCACCCCATCTCCGTGGGGCAGGGGGACAGTTTTGGGCTTGAAGACGGTGAAACACTAGTGAGAGGCCGGACCAACATGTCTACTTTGGAGTCTGGCTTGTCATGAATGGACCATAAATAGCTCAGTCATTTCCACTCTGACAGTGGGCTCAGGACCTCCTTTTCTGCTTGGGCACCGAGGACGCTGGCTTGGGCACTCGCTCTGCAAAGCTAGAGGGCAGATGTTGGTGCTGAAAGGACAGCTCCCTGCCCTCTGGCCCCAGAAGAGCAGGAGAGAGCTGGGTTTTCACCAGGGGTGGAGGCAATGGGCTGTCAGGGTAAACGGGGTTGGGGGGGGGGTGCACAGGAGGAAGTCTGAGGGCTTCACCCAAGTAGACAGCCCAAGACAGTGCTTCCTGCAGAAGCTCCATATCTGATGTGGTGGTTAGTATCTGAGAGGGAAAGGGGAGGAAGGAAGGAGGGAGAAGTACAAGGAGGGCCAGGGAGGGTGAGTTGGGAAAATACAGTGACAAAGGGTCATGGAGACACGGAAAGAAAGAGAGAGGAAGACAGAGAGATGAACAGAGACAAACAGAAATGCCAAGAGAGAGAAAAGGAGAAGGGAGATGAGCACAGAGAGCCTGGAGCAGCGGGAACAATGCAGGACACCGGAAGGGGAGCGCAGGGAAAGACAGTCAACTTCCAGGGGGTGGAGGGAAGGGGAGAGGAGAGGAGAGAGGTAGAGAGGCGAGGGAATAGAAAAGAGCGTGAGAGAAGCAGGCTTCCAGAGAGACGCAGCACAGGGAGAGCGCTGGGGAGGAAGAGACGGGGCGGCGGGAAGGCGAGCGGGCGGCGCCCCCTCATGCCGGCCTCCCGCCCACAGCCGGCCTCCCGCCCTCTCATGCCGGCCTCCCGCCCACAGCCTACAAGGAGAAGATGAAGGAGCTGTCAGTGCTGTCGCTCATCTGCTCCTGTTTCTACTCACAGCCACACCCCAACACCATCTACCAGTATGGGGGTGAGTGCGCCAGGGCCGCTGACAGGTCCTGCTTGGCCAGCGCCTGGCTCCTCCTTTCCTTGTTCCCTACTCCCATGGCCTCTCCAACCCACCCCCCCATGTGCCCCCACTAGCTGGCTTCCGGAGGAGCCTCTGATGGGGGGGGTCCTGGGGGCTCAGGCCTGGCAGTCCCACGTGAGCAGCCGCGCCCCTCCCTCAGCCCTTGATCTGGATGTGCGCTGGGAACAGGCCCCCTTAGTGCCCCACGTCTCCATCTGGTCTTGCAGACATGGAGGTGAAGCAGCTGGACAAGAGGGCCTCTGGCCAGAGCTTCGAGGTCATCCTCAAGTCCCCTTCTGACCTGTCCCCGGAGAGCCCAGTGCTCTCCTCTCCCCCCAAGAGGAAGGACACCTCCCTGGAGGGGCTGCAGAAGCGGTTGGAGGCCGCTGAGGAGCGGAGGAAGGTGAGGAGCCCACCCCCGCCTCCGGATCCCGATGAAGGTGGCCAGGAGGCCTGGCTGGGCACAGACAGGGGCCCCGAGGCACAGGGTACTCCAAGCTGCTGCTTGCCTGTTGACTTGGGGTGGAGAGGGTCTCAGGGTTCCCTGGATCGCCTCTTGGGAGATCAGAATGGGACAGGGAGGATAAGGGATCCCGAATGTCGGCCAGCGGGAGAGGGACGGTGCAGACGCTGTTGGAGGGGATGTCCTTGGCTATGGCCAGGAGGGGTCCTGGGACATGAGGCTGGGCTAGCATCTTTCTCCAGAGAAGAGAAGTGAGAACAAAGGCCCATGTGTTTGGGGCTGCAAGCCCAGACCTGCTGGGACCTCAAGGGTCCCCCGTCTCCCTCCCTGCCCCATCCCCCTCACAGCAGCCCCACGGAGACTGAAACACACACAAGAGGAGTACCCTCAAGAGTGCAGTGCTGAGCGCCGCCCCGCGGACAGGGGCAATGGCTCCAGATACCTTGTCGCATGTCCCAGTGGCACCTGGGGATCCAGCCCTCCTAGAGTTAGCCAGTAGTGACTGGCACGTGGGCAGGCCCAGACGCCTTTGAAGGCGCTGCAAGTGATCGTCCTGGGGTCTCTGACCGTCACCAGGCAGCCCCTCCCCCAAGTAGGGACGCACAGTGTTGAGCCTGCAGTCCCGGGCTTTTCACCCCAACCAGTCCCTTCTCCCCATCCCTGGGAGCCCGTCCACAGCCCCCCGCACCTTAGGGAATTCAGAACCTGGTGCGGATCATGCACCTACTTTGAAAAGGAGACGGTGAAGGCTCACAGCCCATAAGTTTTGAACTTGCTCTGCCCCTCCATCGTTCTCTGAGGGCACCACTGGCTCTGGAGGCGGCAGCGAGCGGGACAGACCCTGTCCTGCTGCGTGGGCACATTCAGCCTGGGGGGGGGGGCAGCTCTGAGAGCTGAGGACGCACGAAAGGGTCAGCAGCTTCTGGTTTGTCTGGGGCCGAGGGTTCTGCTGGCACGTGGGCCTCGCGGTGCTAAAGCCCAGGGGGTCCCAGGCAGAACGGACCAGGTGGACACCCTCGCCGGCGGCAGGACAGCGTAGATCGGGCTCCTGGAGGACGTGCGTCCAGTGGGCAGCTGGGCAGGGCAATGAGGGCACTGGGCGGGGCCGAGACCGCGCGCCCCGGGCCACCGCCCACGCGCGCGCCCCCCGCCCGCCCCGCACAGACGCAGGAGGCGCAGGTGCTGAAGCAGCTGGCCGAGCGGCGCGAGCACGAGCGTGAGGTGCTGCACAAGGCGCTGGAGGAGAACAACAACTTCAGCCGCCTGGCGGAGGAGAAGCTCAACTACAAGATGGAGCTCAGCAAGGAGATCCGCGAGGCGCACCTGGCGGCGCTGCGCGAGCGGCTGCGCGAGAAGGTGCGCGCCGGGGCGGGGCTGGAGCCGGGAAGGCGGCCGGCGCCGGGAGGGGGCGGGCTGGAGCCGGGAAGGCGGCCCGCACCGGGAGGGGGCGGGGCTGGAGCCGGGAAGGCGGCCGGCGCCGGGAGGGGGCGGGGCTGGAGCCGGGAAGGCGGCCGGCGCCGGGAGGGGGCGGGGCTGGAGCCGGGAAGGCGGCCGGCGCCGGGAGGGGGCGGGGCTGGAGCCGAGAGGGGCGGGGGCGGGGGCGGGGTGGATCCGGGGCAGCAGGAGGCGGGTTCTGCCTGCGTTAATTGCACACCTCCCGCAGTGCTAGAGGCAAGGCCAATTGTCCAGTCCCGGTGGGACAGGGCTAATAACGGCAGTAATAAACGGGTGGTCATTTTTTGGGAAGTACCCGGAAGGACGCGTATCCCGGATTTGAGCTTAAAGAGGAGAGGAGCCGCTTTAGGCTGGGGGCCGAGGAAGTCCCCATGAACCCCTTCCTTTGGTTGGCCCCCGCCCACTGCACCACTAGCGCTCTCGCACCTGGCTGCTCCCTGTCCTGCTAGGAGACAGCCCATTGTGAGGCGAGGCCCTCCCCTGGCCGGAACCCCTGGGAGTGGCCTCTGCTTCAGACCACAGGGTGGAACCAGGTTGGTGCCAGGAGATACCCTGGAGCCCGCAAACCCAAGGAAGTCACCTGAGTTCCAACTCCCCCTGTCTGGTTTGGGCGCAACCCCTGTCGCACTAAGGGCCAGCCCCCCCACTCCGGCCGCACTTTCAGAGGATGACACGGACCTCTACCTGCTTTCTGTTGTTCCTCAGTCCTGGTCACTAAGTGTCCTCGTTGGTCGCTTCTCCTGCACTGGGGCGGGCCCCTGAAACCTGGGGGGGGGGCGCTCCCACCTCCACCTGTCCTCACAGGAGCTGCACGCAGCCGAAGTGCGCAGGAACAAGGAGCAGCGAGAGGAGATGTCTGGCTAAGTAAGGGGCTGCGGAGCAGAGGCGCCTGGACCCTGAGAGGAGATGTCCACACGCTCGGGCTCTGGTTTCGTCTTGTCCCACTTTGTCTAGATGCGACTTCGGTTCCTGCCCCCTCCCCACCCTGCACTTCTAGCTCATGCTTCTCCTTCTGCTCCGAGCTGTCCAGTCCTTGTGGCCTGTCGCTCTCCACAGGCTCTCCCTCCAGGAGCCACCAGGACATGGCACACAGTCCCTCAGTTCAGGCACCAGGCCAGGCAGTGGCCGGGTCCCCTCTTGGTGGCCCTCTTAGCAAATGTGGTGGCAGCCTCAATAAATCCAGTGGTGGTAGCAGGAACACGTGGGTCCTTATGCTGGGTTGTCCTGTGAGCACCTTGTCACTTGGGGCACGTCCGCTGAGCCAGCTCCCCGCTGATAGGCAAAGGTGACACCGCCTGTGCGCTCATCGATGGGAGAGGGGCTGAGCATGGGGGGGGGGGGGCCTCGGGGCCGTGTGTGGCCAGGGCAGCCTGTCACTGCGACCGCCGAGGGGCCCTCTGAGACCACCTGGTCTGCAGGGGACAATTCGGGCTGGCCTGGGAGGCCGCAGCCATTGCTTGTGGCTGACGTGGGGGTGAGGCAGGACATGGCCTGGCCTGAGTCTCCGGGGGTTGGGCCTTCTCCACCAGGGGACGAGAGAGGTTGTGAGCACCCCTGCCGGCCCCTCCTCCCAGGAGGGCCCTCCTCCTAGAGCCTCTGGCCTAGTACTTGTGTGGGGAAAGCCTTCCTCCGTCATCACTGCTCCCCCCCCTCGGCCTCACAGACCCCTGGGGAGCCCCGTCTTCGGGCCTTCGTGAGTCGTGGCCCCTTCCCGTGCTCTCACTCTGGCAGAAAGACGCCCCCTTGACGCCCCCGGCCATGGGCCTTTCCGGCTTCCCTCTGGACGGGTGTGGCCAGGCGTGAGTGGGTGGCAGACACAAGTGCCCCTGGGGAGCAGACAGCACGGGCAGTAGGGGCCCAGCTGCCTGCAGATTCAGATGTTGGGGGACAGGATTCCCAAACCGCCTTCCTGCCTGGTCCCTCCTTGACACTCGATGCCCCCTCTGAGCAGCCTGCAAGTTGGAGATCGGGCCCGAGGGCTCCCCTGCCAGCAGCTTCCTGGACTGGGTTCCTTACTCCCTCAACCAGGGGTCGGGGGGCAGCCTCCAGATTCCCCAGCACTGGTCTGTGAGGACTTCACCTGCTGGACACGGGCGGTGTTTGTTCCTGGTGTCACTGCAGCGCCTGCCCTTCTCCATAGCAGTCCCGTCCCCCAGCTGAGCGTCGAGGCCAGGTCCTTGCTGACCATCCTGTTGCTGGAGAGCACGAGGGGACCAGTCGATGTTTGCAGGACCCAGAGCCGGCCCCTCAGAAACGGGTGGGCTCGGCCCCCAGTGCCCCTGACCTCCATCCCGCAGCACTGCTGGTGGCCTCCCAGGGCCAAGCCCAAGCGCACAGACGGACACTGATTCCAGGCAATAGGCTTCCGGGGAAGCAGGGACCCCCACCCACTCGCCTTGTCCCACACAGCCTCCAAGGGAGTGACAAGCGAGGATTGGAACCCACATGTGGCTTTTGTGGGACTTAGAAAGGGAAGTGGAACGCGAGCGGAAGGCTGGGTCTCTGAGCCGCGGCGGCTGTCATGGTGGAAGTCTAGGGTGACTGTGCCCACGTCATCCACGCAGGGAAAGTGAACTTTAAATTAAATGAATGAGTAAAGGAAAAACACTTGGGTGTGTAAGAAGCAGCTGGAGTGGGGTCCCCCCGGGCTGCAGGGCCCTCCTCACGAGTGTGTGGGCGCTTATCCTCGAGCCCCTTATCAAGCTGGTTTTAATCACAATCACCGACAGTTCCAATGACCACGGAGGCTTTAAGAAGTGAGGGTGGAAATGACACACAAGGCCATTTTGCTCTCTGGGGCCCCAGGAGACAGTGGGAGCGTGAGGAGGGAGGCAGGGGCTGCTGCTACAGGGGACACACGGGGCCTGAGGCCTGAGGCCTGTCTTCCTCACTGGGCGTCCTGCTCAGAGGTGGGTGGGTCCTGGCCTCCCAGGGACGGAGCCCACGGCTCTGTGGACCCCACTGGGCAGCTGATTGCTCACAGACAGAAAACGGGTTCCCTGAGCAGCAAAAAGAGAAGGAGCAGACATCTGGACTCACCATTGGTGGTCTGCCTGTCCCATGGGACCCAAGTAGCCACTTGGGGTGCCCAGTTGGGACCCCTCTGCTAGGGAGGAGGCATGTTTGATAAGTGTCCCCGCAGCCTCTGCTCAGGCCCACACATTGGCCCAGGTCCAGGCTCCCCGGGATCCAGAGAGATGCCCTCACCTCCCACCACACTCTGGGCCCTCTCCTGGGGCAGCCCTAGCTACCTCCCCGGACTGACACCGTGAGAACCATATCCTCCCCCTCCCCTGCCCAGGGAGAGGGGGGAAGGTCAGAATCGGGGACCCACAGCTGCACAAGAGACAGAGCCATCAGAAGCCTGGGGACAGTGGGAGGGAAAGGAGGTGTGTTGAAAATATTTTTATGAGGCGTGAACTCTGCACGCCTGTGTTCTGTTCCACAGACACAGGCGTGCAAGGGCCAGGGATTCCCAGAGGACCAGGCTGATCACAGACCAGGGCTTCTCAACTCTTAGGGGGCCCTAATCAGGCATCGAGGGGCAGATGGCATCTGCCACAGTTGGCATAGGGAGGGATCCTTAACAGACAGGCCACGCCTCCCAAACCAAGAAAAGGAAAGGCAGGCCTTCTGGGCAGCCCATCCTGGATTAGTGACCTGCTGCCGTGTGACGAGTTACCCCAAGCGGTGGCTTAAAACAACGCCCGTCATCTAACAGCGTCCGCAAGTCAGGGCCCCGGGAGCAGTCGGCACATCGGCTGAGGCCCCGGTCACTTGCAGGCTGGTCGGGGCCAGAGGCTCCCCAAGGCGGCCCGCTCACGAGTCGGCAGGTGGCCTCAGGTCCCCACCCCGCGGACCCTCCCCAGGGCTGGTTCCCTCCGGACGAGCTGTCCGAGGGGGGGACAGGGCAGCTGTGTGACCCGATCTAGGGCGGAGGACACGCCTGCCTTTTGTCAGAAGCGCGTCACCAGGGAGAACCTGCACTGGAGGGGACTCAGACTCCACCTGTGGAGAGGAAGGATGTCAGAGGATCTGCGGGCATATTTTAACCCCCCTCCAGGCGTTCTGCCTCAGTGGCCCCGTGTTTGTGGACACAGCTGGTGTTCACTCAGTGTCCCGCTGCAGCCCCCACCCCAGAGTACGGCATCTAGCAGGACAGGTCAGATGGCAGCACGGAGACATGACCGGTGCAGGCAGGGCCGCCCTGCAGCCCCCCCGCACACTTCCTGCGGGGGGAGCTCACCGGGGCTGCGCCGGGTGGGGGCGGAGAAGCGGGCACCGGCCACGGCGGCCCCTCTCTTCGCTGAACAAGCGGTGCTGCACAGCGTTGATGCTGGGTTTCTAGGTCTGCGACAATGAGCACTGCAAACTGGGGCGTAAACAGCAGAAAGGTATTCGCTCACAGTTCGGGGGCCAGAAGCCAAAAATCGGGGTCGCAAGGCTCTGAAACGTGGGCCAGAGGGTCCTCCTGGCCTCTCCGAGCGCTGACTGTTGGGAAAGGCAGCCTTTCAGTCCCAAGCAGCGCCACTTAAGAAGAATGGGCTTCGGGGAGCGCCAGGGGGGCCCAGGCAGTTAAGCGTCCAACTTCGGCTCTAGTCATGATCCCACGGTTCCTGAGTTCAAGCCCCGTGGTGGGCTCTATGCTGACAGCTCAGAGCCTGGAGCCTGCTTCAGATTCTGTGTCTCCCCCTAACTCTGCCCGTCCCCCGCTCATGATCTCTCTCTCTCTCTCTCTCTCTCTCAAAAATAATAAACATTTAAAAAATGACAAAAAAAGAAAGAATGGGCTTTGGGCCTGGAATCTTCTTTCCAACAAATAAGAAGCCCAGAGAACCTGTGCGGGCCCCCCTTCCCAGCTGCAAGCTCAGGGAGCAGTCTGCTGTCCTGCGTGGGGGGGCCCCGTCAGGCATGCGCCCGGCTTTCGGGGGAGGGCCCTTCCCACTGCGGCACTTGGGGGGGGGGTCCTTGGGGACCGGCCGCCCAGGCAGCCCCTGCGCTTCCTTCCTTGCGGGAGTACAGCTGCTCCCAGTGTGTGGCCGCTTCACGTTTTCCTGGGCAACCCCAGTGCCAGGATGCAGGGGCGGAAGTGGTTGGACTTCTACCCGGGTGGCTGGTGCTGTGATGCGGCTTGCTCTCCCCCGGGATTGGGGACCAGAGCTGGTGTTCTGCTGGACACTCCAAATCTCTGGCGTCCCTTGGCTTGTACGTGAATCATGCCAGGCTCTGTGGCTGCACGGCCATCTCCCCTTTGTGTGTGTCCGTCTCTGTGGGACACCAGTCATTGGATTAGGGGTCCAGCCTAATCCAGGATGACCTCATTTTGGCTAGCTACACCTGCAACATTCCTATTTCCAAGTCGAGATGTCAACATATTTTGGGGGGACGCAATTCCCCATAGCCAGAAGCTGCAGACATAAAATTCATCTTTATTTTTACGATTTTATATATTTTAAAGTATTTCTACACCCAACGTGGGGCTCAAGCTCACGGAGATCAAGAGTCACGTGTTCCACGACTGAGCCAGCCAGGCGCCCAGTACAATCAGCTTTAAATCATTCATGCATTTATTCGTGTATTCAGCACACGTAGGGAGCGCTTCCTACACATGTGGGCCTCACTCTAGAGAACGGTGTTCATTGGAAAGCCTAGCTCCTGGCCTGGGAGGACTTCTGCGCTAGGCAGTAAGACTATGCACGTACGGTAATTTATGATTTTTCAAGGCACTTTACAATGTTTCTGAGCTTCATAATGTCCACTATGAGGAAAACAAGGTAGGCATTATTTTATCACATTAGTGTTTTTTCTGGTTATACATGTAACATGTTCCCTGCAAAAGTACAAACAAAAAAAAATCGATCCACCAAAAACCGCTTTCCCGCAGAGGGCGAGTCAGTGTCGCGGCCCACAGGCGGCCCCCGCGCCGCGCCGTCGCCTGGCTGCCCCAGCGCCTCTGCAGCTGCTGCACGGCTGTCCCGGGCTTTCGAGAAATTCTCTCCAACTTTTTGGTTTCATAAACTTTCTGTTTATGTGGATTATACAGATTGACAGTTACCACGTTCGAAATTAAAACTCAGAAATTAAAAAAAGTAGCAATTCACCTAAATTGATCTGCCCATTAGGTGTTAGCATTTTGAGGAACAGTATTGTGTAGCAACTCTACCCAAGTTAAAAAAAATTAATACAAATAATAATCTCACTTAAGAAAAAAAAAAACCCTTATTGGGGCGCCTGCGAGGCTCAGTCAGTTAAGCGTTCGACTTTGGCTCAGGTCGTGATCACGGTTTGTGGGTTCGAGCCTGGCGTCAGGCTCTGTGCTGACAGCTCAGAGCCCCAAGCCTGGTTTGGATTCTTTGTCCCTCTCTCTCTCTCTCTGCCCCTTTCCTGCTCACACTCTGTCTCTCTAAAATGAATAAACATTAAAAAAATTTTTTTAATTACAAAATGAACCCCTTTATTTTTAGAAGTTCCCTAAGAGATTATGGGAAATGACAAAATAATGGAAAACTAAAGTGAAATAAAAGCATAAAAGACGTAAAATAAGAGCAAAGTGGAAAAACAACAGAAAAGACAAGGGTTCTAAGATATTGACTGGACCCTGAAAAATTACATTTTATTTTAGTGACTTGGTGAAAACATATTGTGATATTGTGGCACAAATATCTATCAAAAATGTTTGCTTAAAAAAAACCAGGGGCGCTGGGGTGCTCTGCCCAGTTGGTTAAGCGTCTGACTCTCGATTTCAGCTCAGGTCATGATCTCAGGGTTCATGAGACGGAGCCCCGGGTTGGGCTCTGCGATGACAGCACGGAGCCTGCTTGGGATTCTCTCCGCCCCCCTGCCCTCCCCCGAGCATCTGTGTGCACTAATGAAAAGTGTAAACAACAACAGCAAACACGAGTGACATTTTCCTAGGGAAAAAAACTAGCGAGAATGAGCCACATGAAGAAAGTCTGGCCTCAGATCCGTGATTGAACAAAGTGTGTACTGACAGACTGTGCTCCGATCCTGACCCCAAGTTCGACATGGGGCAGTTTCTTACAAGGTGGGCGCGATGTGAACTTTTCACACTCTTCGGTCATTCTCTGGTCTTGACTGAGCTTGCGTGCGCCTGTCCCCACATGTGGTTTTCAAGCTGCGGCGCCGAGCCGCCCTGCCCCGGGCGCTCTTGCAGAGTGCTGGAGGGGAGGGACAGCCGGTTGCTGGCAGAACTGGAGCCTGCCTTTGCCTTGCTTCCTGCCTGATCCGGAGCCGAATGAAGCAGAGCCGGAGGAGAGGGCGGGGTATGGTGACCCCATAGCATCCTTGGGCCTGGATGACGCCCATAGTCTCATGGACACCATGCGGTCCAGGCATTGCCAGGTCTGAGGTCGGTGACTTTCGAGACACTGTGATTTCCCTTCCCTAGTAACAAAACCTCCCGTCCCTTGGGAGCCTGTGGCAGGCTGGGAAGCTCACAAAGGTGTCCTTGGGGGAGAAATCACCACCCCCAGCCCCAGTATAAACTGATCTATCCTGTCAGCCAAGCAGAGCCCAGTGCTGCAACTTTGTTCTTCGGGAGACAAAGAGGTGAGCACAGGTTCCAATGCTAAGCCTGAGGGCTTATGGTGGGAAAAGTGGAGGTCAGGCAGCAGTCCAAACACGGAGAGCAGAAGCCAAGGATGCTGGGCGCCCAAGGACTCGGGCTGGTGGCCGCCGCAGCAGACCACCGGTGCAGCCACCCTGTCACATGCACGCTCTCTCCTGTGCCACACAAGCACAGTATCCGTCTCCAGCGCCCTTTGGGGCATTCTCCCTTTGACTTTATTTAAAGAACGCGAGGACAGAGAAGTTCATGTAAACAACCATCACAGACACAGATCGGGCGCACCCTTTCTCATATTTACCAGATAATAAAACCACAACACTGGCACGAGCCCGACAGTTTAATCTTTTTAAAACATTTTTTTAAATGTTTATTTTTGAGAGAGCTCGCTCTCACCAGCAGGGGTGGGGGAGAGGCAGAGAAAGAGGGAGACCCAGAATCTGAAGCAGACTCCAGACTCTGAGCTGTTAGCCTGGAGCCTGAGGCAGGCCTCGAACTCACGATCCATGAGATCATGACCTAAGCCAAAGTAGGACACTCAATCATCTGAGCCACCCAGGTCCCCCTCAATAGTATCACCTTAAATTTTTTTTCTATCACTGGTTTAAGTACACTCTAAATGACTGAAAACAGATAGAAACTGTCACTCTCCCCATTATAACATCGCTGAAATGACGTTTGCTTGAACACCTCCAATTTGGGAAACGGTCTTCAGCGATCTTCCTGCTGAGGTGTGAGCACGAGTTCATGCTTGGTCCTGAACCGGCATTTGTTTCCTGCCTTCCTGTGCCCTCAGTGGGAGCAGCGGGGCGGGGGGGGGGGGGGGGGGGGGGGGGGGGGGGGGGGGGTGTTTCTCCGGCAGCTGCTAGCAGTGAGAGAAATCACACCCACAGCAGGAGCTCAGACCGCCCTCCCTGTTCCCCCAGTGGGCGGCCAAAGACACCCTCTGGGTGCTGCCCTGCTCGACTGCCCGGGGCAGGCAGGGAGACCCAGCGCAGGAGGACCGAGTAAGACACCGGCCACCAAAGCGCTGCAGATGGCCTCCGGCGTTCTCAGGCCAAGAGCATGAACCTCACAACTAACCCGGCTGCGGACCGGGCAGAAGGAGCTCCATAACCACCGCCCTGGGGCACCTTTTCAATCAAACAGCAAGGCTGGTTGTACCTGGCTCCCAAATCAAAGGTATTCCATAAAAACTGAGTGGTGCTTTGCCTGTAGGAGAGAGGATGGCCCTGTCCCTCCAGGCCTGAGGTCCCTGGACCCCCTCCTAAAACTCTCAGGAGACCTTTGCTGACTGCTTGGCAGGGATCAAGCCAGGGTTGTGGAGGGGCCACGATCTGGAGTCATTAAAGACACTTCTGAGCCAAAAACATAAAAATAAAAATAGAGTGAGCGTGAGCAATTCTCAGAGCTCCCTAACCCTACATCTGGGTGTCTCTCATGACTCAGTGAAAGCTGAGGACCCGAATTTTAATTAACTTAAATGTAAATGAATGCGTGTCCAGTGGATACAGCACAGGACAGTGCGGCTGGGGGGTGGCCGTCAACACAAGAACACTGTCTGGCGCGGCGCGGATTCAGGAAGAATGTTGAAAGCCCCCTTTAAGGCTTACTCTTAAGAAAACCTGCTAATTGCAGGATTCAGACTAGACAAGCGGGAGGACGCAGACGCAAGCTGCTCTTCCGGAGCCCGCCTCCGGGCGGGAACACTCTCACACGCTCGAGATGACAAGACCTGGATCTGGTTCCGGCCACTGTTCAAGCACACTCCCCCCCGCCCCCAACCGCCATAAAGTCTCCCTACAGAACCTTTCCGCCCGGGAGTTCCGGGGCCACAGGTGCGCCGGTGGGCGGGGCCCGGCGAAGGTGCCGCCGCGACCGCCCCGGGTCCCGCCTCTGCCACCCTCCGTCCCCCCCCCCCTCCCACCGGGCGCACGCGCGGAGGGCCCCGCCGGGCCTTATTTCTCGGCGCTGCACGCCTTCCCGCCGAGCGCCAAATAAGTCTCCGGGCCCGCCCCTGCCCTGCGTGCGCGGCCCCGCCGCCTGCGTCACTAGGAAGCGCGCGCCCGGGCCGCCGCCGCCGCCGCCGCCGCCGCCGCCGAATCCCCAACAAGGAGCGGAGCCCGCGGCCGCCACCGCCGCCGCCCGCCTGACGCCGCCACCGCCGCCCGCCCGCCGGCGCCCACGCAGGCCCGGCCGCGGCCCAGGTAAGCGCCCGCGGCCCCCCCGCGGCGAGGCCTCTCGCTCCGCCGCGCGCCGCCGTCCAGTCAGGGGTCCCTGCGGAGCGTCAGGACGTTACGGCGGGGGGAGGGGAGCGGGGGAGGGGCGGCGGCGCGCGGCGGGCGTCACGGGCGTCGCGGGCGTCACGGGCCCGCGTCAGGCGGCGTCGGTGGCGGCGTCCGCCTCCATCTTGCCGGAAGGCGGCGGGCGGGCTGCTGGGGGGCGGTGGGCATGGCCCTGGGGCTGGGCGCGGACCACCCCGTACCCCCCCCCCCGGTCCTGGGGGAGCCGTGTGGACGCCTCCCCGCCTTCCCCCGGCCGGTGGGAGCCGCGGCCCACGTCGGTTGGAAGCCGTGTGGACTCGGCCCCCGCCCCGCTCGGCGGGCCGTCCACGTGTGGGGCCCTGGGTAGGAACCGCGTAGGGGGGGACCCCGCTCGGGAACGACCTGTTACCAAGCTGACTAACTTCGCAATTCCCTTGGTTGGCTTTTCCCCGGAACCCATTTTCTCTCCGCCGAAGCTTCAACCCCAAGTGTGGATTACGTCAGGCTTGTTTCTGACGCAGAAAATGCAGAATTAATAGAGCTTGATGAATTTGGAGATAAGTGTGCGCTGGGGGAACCATTACCCCATCCTGTGTTTGGCCTCGCGGAGCTCCCTCCCGCCCTCTGATTTCGCGATGAGAACGTTTAACGCAAGCTGTGCCTCCAGGCGAATTTTCCAGGACGTGGCCCGCGGCCGCGGCCACCGCGCTGTGCCGTGACGTCTGCACTTCCTGGTCCCGGCCCCCGGCAGCCACCCCGGCTCCTCGGAGTTTGCTGTGGCTGCTCCTGGAAGCGGGGTCACGCAGAGAGTGGCCCGCGCGGGGCAGCGCTCAGCCGGCGTGTCAGCCTCCGGGCGCGTCCGCGTGGTCGCTGCGTGCGCACCGCGCTGTCTTGATCCCCTCTGTCCGTGGCCCTTCGGCTGTCGCCACCACGGCCGCTGTGAACAGTGCTGCTGGGAACGGGGGTGCAGATTTCCCTGGGAGACGCTGATTTCGTTTCCTTTGGATCCGTCCCCAGACGTGGATTGGTGGATCAGATGGTGGTTTTGTCTTTGGAGGAACCTCCATACTGTTTCCCACAGTAGCTGCGCCCGTTTACGTCCCCACCAGCAGCGCCGACGTCCCCAGCGTTTGCCAGGCTCGTTAACGTGAATCAGTGGAGTAAACAACTCGAACATAACAAGATGAACTAGGCAGACTGCTTGTCCCAAAATATTTCTTCATAGGAAGTGTCTTAAACATTTTGGTAAGAGGAGGCGGGGGTCGGGGTGGCTCAGTGGGTGAGGCATTCAACTCTGGATTTCGGCTCAGGTCATGATCTCACGGTTAGTGAGTTTGAGTTCCGCGTTGGGCTCCATTAGGACCGCTCAGAGCCTGCTAGGGATTCTCTGTCCTTTCTCTGTGCCTCCCCCCAAAAAATAAACCTAAAAAAATTCAGAGGAAGATACCAGGAGGGGGAGGAATTTGTATATATGCGTAGAAACATAGAAGAGTTTCTGTGAATTTAGAATACTATAAAACTATATTCAAATCTAGGGCTTATTTTTTTAACGTTTATTTATTTTTGAGAGACAGAAACAGAGCGTGAGCAGGGGAGGGGCAGAGAGAGAGAGTGAGGGAGAGAACCTGAAGCAGGCTCCAAGCTGTCAGCACAGACCGATGCGGGGCTCAAACCCACAAACTGAGATCGTGACCTGAGCTGAAGTCGGACTCTCAACTGACTGAGCCCCCCAGATGCCCCTCAAATCTCGGGTTTACAGTGACAACCCGTTTTATGCCTGAACTGAGAAGGGAGGCCGCTGACAGGGCTTCTCCGAGCCAGAGGACACACGCGTGCGCGGGGGCCGCAGCCCGGCTGGGAGGGACGCGGACGCTGTGGTTGGTGCCCGGGAGCTGGGCGCTGTGACTCCCTGAGGAGGCAGGTGAGGCCCGGAGGGGCCGCCTCCGTGGAGCAGGAGCAGCTGAAGATTCCGGTTTTTTATGTGAACCCTGTGAACTTGACAAAGTTGGCAGCTAGTTAAGAAGTGTGAGATCCTGTGAGGAGCCAGCTGATGGTGCCCGACGGCCACTGCGTGTGACCTGAACTTTGTTCTTAAGGATATTTTTTTCTCAAAGGAAAATCTCTGATCTTGCAGAAGACTCGGGAAGCCAGCTCTGTCCTGACGACACACTAACAGTTTGTGTTGTTTTCATATATTTATGCTTAAGAATGCTATTTTATGGGCGCCTGTGGGGCTCAGTTGGGTGAGCATCTGACTTCAGCTCAGGTCATGATCGCACAGTTGGTGGGTTCAAGCCCCACTCGGGCTCTGTGCTGACAACTCAGAGCCTGGAGCCTGTTTCAGATTCTGTGTCTCCTCTCTCTGCCCCTCCCCTGCTCGTGCTCTGTCTCTCTCTCACAAAAATAAATAAAATGTTAAAAATTTTTTTTTCTAAATTCTATTTTTAAAAAAGGTTTCTTTGTATCTTATTTACCTCACAAATCATTGGGGCCTGAAGGACATGTCAGGAACTCAAGCCCTGGGAGGGGAACCGGGCTTCCGTCTCAAGTCCGCCGCCCCCTGGGGTCTCCGAAGGCCACGCTCAGCCCCAGGGGAGGTTGGGTTCCTGTGCTGGGGGCTCGGTGACACTGCAGTGCCCGCTCTGTGTCTGCATCGCTGTGTCAAGGACTTGAGCCTCATTCTGTGGAGTAACTTCCGGGTGTGTTGTTTTGGAAACTTAATCCAGTTGCCACTGGAGAGGCAAGAATTCAGTTCTGTGCGTTTGTACTACTTAGTCCTCTGCAAAGTTTTGAGGTTTGGGGGAGGACACCGTGTAGATTGGATTCCTGCCTTTCTGCAGCTTCGGTTGAAGTGTGACTTTTGTGACCCTGTGGAGCTCACCCGATGAAAACCGAGGTCCTCGCTCGGTAAGATCGCAAAGCCCCGAGACGTTAGCACCAATGATCAGTATTATTTTAAGTTCAACTTTAATTGATTGATTCATTCATTAAAGATTTTATATTTTTAAGTAATCTCTGCTCCCACCTTGGAGTTTGAACTCAAAACCCTGGGACCAAGAGTCACCCATGCCCCACCGACCGAGCCACCCCGGTGCCCCGTCAGTACAGTTTGAAAGTAGACTTTCGTTCTCGTTTGTTTAAAAGTCTTGGTTTCAAAGCTTAAACCTAGAACACAGAGGATGTATTTTAGAAACGGGCAGGAAGTCTGTCAATTCAGTGAGTCCATTGTTGCAGCTTTCCTGGCTGAAAGGCGTGTGAAGACAGCCCTCGGGCCGTCCCTGGAGACCCTGCCCCAGGACGCTGGGCCGCAGCGCTTGGCCCCCGGGAGCGGTGCGTGCCTGGCGCAGGGTGACCTTACAGGGACACACCAGAGGCCAGACCACCCTGGCGTGGGGTTTACATTAGGTTCACCTCGCTGTGGTACGTTCTGTGGGGCTTTGACCAGCGTACGATGTCACGTGGCCGCCGTTGGCGCGCGATCCAGCGTGCTTTCGGTGCTCTCAGGTCCCCTGTGCTCCACCTCTGTAGCCCTCTCCCCCACAGCCCTCCCGCGGCCACTGGTCTTTTCACGGCCTCCACGGCGCGGCTTCTCCGGCCGGCTCCTGTCACCTAGCAGTGCCTGCGGGCCTTTGTGTGTCTCGCAGCTCGCTCGTCTTTACCTCTGAAGGACGTCCCGTGGTAGGGAACGAACGCCAGCCGTTCTCCTTCGGAAGGACGCAGCCTTCCACTGCGTGCCTGGAGCAGCGCTGCCCCCTGCAGGTGGGACGGAGGCGCCCCTGCCCCCGCGTCCCCTCGAGAGGGCCGCGCATTACTTGTCTTCCCCACTGGACGCCCTGCCGGAGGGTGTGGGATTTTTGCTTTCAAACTGTCACGTAAAGAACGTGAGAGAAAAGCAGTATAGTGTGGATTTGCCTGATATTTACCATTTCCATTGCTCTTTTTTCATTCTTGAAGTCACAGGATTTCTCTGCTAGAATTTCCCTTCTGTCTGAGGACCATCCGTTAGCGTTTCCTTTGGAGCACGTCTCCTCGTGACCAGTTCTCTTGCTTCATCTGAAAATGTCTCTGTTTTGCTTTTATCTCTGTAGGATCTTCTCGCTCTTGTAGAGGCCTGGCGGACAGCTCTGCCAGCACGGTGCACGCGCCCCTGCTGCCGGCCCGTTGCTTCCCGAGAGCACCCTGCGGCGCCTTGAGTTGCCCTCGGGCAGGTGGTGCGTCTCTTTTTATGCGGCTGCTTTCCAAACCTTCTTGTTCTTCTTTTTTTAACGTTTGTTTATTTTGAGAGAGCAAGAGACAGAGCATGAGCAGAGAGGGGGCAGAGAGAGAGGGAGACCCAGAATCCGAAGCAGGTTCCCAGGCTCTGAGCTGTGAGCACAGAGCCTGACGCGGGGCTCAACCTCACGAATTGTGAGATCATGACCTCAGCTGAAGTTGGATCCCTAACCGACTGAGCCACCCAGGCGCCCCTGCTTTTTAAATGTTCTTCCTTTGTCTTTGGTTTTCAGCAGTTTGTGATCCGGGCGTGGATTTCCTTGAGCCTCTTCTGCGGGAGGCTTGCTGGCTACTTGAACGTGCACGTTTATACCTTGCACTAAATTTGGGAAGCGGTCTGGTATTACTTCTTTAAACCGTTTTTCCAGCTTCACACTGTTTTCTTCTTTCCTTCTGGGGCCTCAGTGCTCCCGACGCCCAGCTGTGTTCTGCTCGTCCGCGCTCCCTGAGCTCTGCTCGTTTCGTTTTCCCTCCTTGTTTCCGTTGGGCAGCTCGGGTGATTTCTGTTGACCTGTGTTCATTTCGTTGTTCTGCCTCGTCTTCTCCCATCTCCGTTCTGATAGTGGGTCCGTCCAGTGAGTTCTGTGCTTCCGTTGTTACTATGTTTTGAATTCTCAGATCCCCGTTCGGCTGTAACTCCTGTTCCTATGCTGAGACTTCTCACGCCACTTGTTTCCAGAAGATCTGGCTTCGTTCCCGAAGCCTGGCGCACCAGCTGCCTTAACGGCTCTGACGATTCATTTCAGACTGGGCTTTTCTTGATTATTTTTTCTCTTGAGAATTGGCCAGACTTTCTGCTTCTTTTTATGTCAGAAAATTTTGGATTGTGTTCTGGTTGGCTTGACTCTTGTGGGGCTGGAGGTCTGTCTAACTCTCAGGGAGAGTGTTACCTTTCTGCAGCAGTGGAGGCACCCGTCGGGGGGCGGGGGTGGCTGCAGGTTCTGAGCTCCTTTTGTGGGCAGCGTCCTCACACCGGCTCCGTCTTCGTCTTCGTCTTCGGATCCCGGGCCTCGCCTCTGGGGCTGCCCTGGAAGTCAGTTCTCAGAACCCTGCGTTTGCCACGTGGGGTCAGGCCCCCTCACAGACAGGCACCCTTTCCACACCTGCCTGCTCTGCACAGCCTCCCCCACAGTCTCTGGCCCCAGGGTCCCCTTCCTCGGACCAGAACCCTGTGGCTTTCATGTGTCCTTGGTGCTGTGGGCCCCAGCACAGGGTCTGCCTGGGGCAAGCGTCAGCGTGGGCAGCAGGGGAGAGGTGGGGGCCCCCAGTCCTCGAACCGGTGTGCCTCCAGGCCCTCAGAGCTTTAGGAGCCTGCCGGGTCCCTCCTGCCACAGTTTTAGCAGGGACTGGGGGTGGCCGGAAGCAGAGCCGGGAGAAACAGAAGTAATAATACAAGCAGGGCTCTTCTCCCTTTTCTGCCACTTGTTTCTGCAGACTGGAGATTGGACTTGTCTCCAGATGCTTACCGTGCGCTGTTCTGGAATGCAGGCTGCCTCTGGATCGGGGCTGGGGGACTCCCCTCCACAGGAGTCCCCTCGGGCCCGGGCCCCTGCGCTGTCCCCTGCTGTGTGACCGTGGAGTTTTCGGGCCCACGCGCACCGGCTCCATGCGTTCCGCTCGGGGACTGTCGCCGTGTGTTCTGCCTGCACCCAAAGCAGCTGCCCTGGCGCAGCCCTGCTGCTGTCACTTCTGTCCCAGAGCAGAAGGCTCGGGCTGAAGGGAGCATCTGCCAGCTCTGTTGTGCAGACCTGACCGCCTGTGCCCTGCCTCGTGCTTTCCTCTAGGGCTTGGGACCCTGGCGCAGTGACCGTCTAGTTCAGCGTCTTCTCCAGCTGAGCAATGGCAACCCCGGACGTGAGCGTCCACATGGAGGAGGTGGTGGTGGTGACCACGCCGGACACCGCGGTGGATGGCAGCGGCGTGGAGGAGGTGAAGACCGTGTTGGTGACGACCAACCTGGCTCCTCACGGGTGAGACGGGGCCCCTGTCCTTTGAGGGCCGCTTGGGCTCTGGTGTCCTGGGCCTCGCGTGAGGGCGGGGGCGTCCGGAGTCCCCTTGACTCAAGTGCCCGTGTCGGTAGAGAGTGTGAAGGAAAAATGGAAACCTCACGTCGGCCAGGAAGCAAAGGTAATGCTTCATCTTTGTCTCTTTCTCGCTCATCAACGTGGTCACGTGGTTTTCGTTTCCGGAGATGCATGGTAATTTGGCTTTCGATGAGATGGACAGTGGGAACAACTGGGAAGTGTTGTTGCAAAATGAGGTCGAAGAGCCCGTGAGTTTCTTGGCATCCCGCACGAACAGTGTGTTTTCCTCCTCGTCTCGTGGTAGATGTGCAGACAGAGTAGCAGTTGGCAAGAAAGTTCACGTCTGACTCGAGGGCGCTGCCAGGTGGGGCAGACTGGCTCCTGCCTGTGCGCCTTCTGTCGCCCGGCCCCCTCTGGAAGGGCGGACCCACAGGGGCAGGTGCCCCGGGGCCGGAGAGGTGCGGGTGGTGTCCACTCTGCTGTGCGTGACCTGCTCAGACTGCCGGCAGCGGCAGGGGTGAGGGGCGCCCTGACCTCCGCCCCGCCTGGCGGGACCTCTGAGAGGAAGGCGCTCGGCCTGGACCGGCCTGCACGCGGACGCCCGTCGCCGGCCGGGAGGATGCTCGTGTGTTCGTTCCGTGGCCCGGACGCTGCCTGCCTCGCTCTCGTGGCCTCACGGCCCGAATGGGACCCGGGCTCAGTCCCCGGCCTCCTGCGGCCAAGATGGCGGGGGGGTGGGGTGGGGTGGGTGCCGGGGGCCGCTTGCTGGGCTCCGAGGCCGGGGTCTCAGGGCCTCGCGGCCCTTCACTGTGGATGCCCTGCCTGCATTCGGTGTTGACGTGGGTCCCCGCTGCAGGGATGGGGACAGGGTTCCAGACAGCGGCCCAGCGCCTCCCGACCACATGCCCTGCCTGCAGTGACCTGCCCTCCCTTGGGTTCGGGACGGCCTGTGTCAGGAGTGGACAAGGCTGAGCCGCCTCCGCCGGGCGGGCGCGCTGAATGCTGTCAGGAGCTCTCACCCACCGCCGTTCTCGGGGCGGTGCTCCGGTCCAGGCCATTCCCTGCGTCCTGTCCCCCCCCCCCCCGCCCCCGCCAGGTGCCTGGATGACCACATGGTCATTTACGGAGGACTGGAGGGGCTGCAGCTGGCTTCTCCCTGGGGGAGGAAACCCCACACCCCAGTGGAGGCAGGTTGATCTCAAGGGTCCTAAAGATTTTTCTCTTCTTTTCCATGGGGATTTTTACCTGCTACCCCACTGTGTGGAAGCTGAGATTCAGTCTTGCTGTGTGTTTAGAAAAAGGGTGGGTGAAGGGGTCCAGTTAACAGCTTTGCGGGTGCTGAGTTCTTCCCCGGCCGGGTGTCTGGGGGACAGCTTGGGAGTGTCCCTCATTTAAGAAAGCCCGCTGGGCCCGCCACCGCACCTGCCTGCAGCTCTGCCCTGGCGACAGGCACTCGGCTGTGCTGGGAGGCGGTGGGCGGCCCTGTGTAGATAGCCAGCCGCTCCCACGGACGTTTGCTCTAAGTAGAAGACGTTTTTAAATGAAATTTGAATGACAGATGATTTTGCCAATGAAAGGCTCCTTCCTGTGGGCTGTGTGCGGTGGGCGGGCACAGAGGAGGGTCGTGGTGGGGGTCAGACGGCTGGGTTTCCCCAGGGCGGCTCCTGCGGGTGGCCCGCTGTGTGTGCATGTGGCCTGTGGTGGGCCCCCTCTAGCGAGTGGCGCACAGAGCTCTCTGGGGCTGGCGCTCCCTACCTCTGTCTCCTGCCTCTCTCTTGGGGACGCTCCCGGGTCTCCTGGGTGGAGGAACCTGCTCCCTGTTTGGTCATTATCCTTTCCGCTGCCGAATCGTGGCTTGGCAAGACGCCTTCCCTGCGCTGGTGCGTCCCGCTCGGGGCGCCGGAGTCCCCTCAGCGTGGTGCTGCATGTGGGAGCCGCCCCTCGGAGGCCGCAGGCAGCAGCTCCCAGTCTGCCCTTGTCAGCTCTCGTCCCCACCCTGCTGGAGCTGGAATGAGGTCTCGGACTCTCAGAGCGGCCTTGACTGGGCGCTCCCTGGGCGCTGGAGCCTGGCAGAGGAGTGGGGGCCCCAGTGTCGGCGTGCTGCTCTCGAGGGGGCCCTCCCGGGAGCAGGTGCACATGCGGAGAGGAGGGAGGAGGAGGGCCCTGGGGTGGCCATCGGACCCTGTGGGCACCTGCGTTGGACAGAAGTGCTGACTGAGACCGTGGGAGGGTGAGAGCCCCTGGGGTGTCCGGAGGCGTTCCCCTCGGTGCCTGTGTGGGTGGACACACCTCTTCCCACAGAGCTGCCCCCGCTGCCCGCGCTGCCCCCGCTGCTGTGCAGGTGGTCGGGGTCTCCGCTCCAGGTCGGGGCCTGTTTTCCTTGGGGCCATCGTGGCGATCCGATGGCTCTTCGGGCAGCAGCAGGAGACCCACTGACTGTCCTCCTCGTGCGGCCTACCTTTTCCTCTGTTCTGTCCTTTTAAAAAAGAAGATTGTTTATGGTGTTTTCCCCTTCATACAGAGAGTTCTTACCTGTAATTTTTAAAGGGAAACTTCTTTTATTCCTGGGTTTTGATATCGTTTGAGAAAATCCTTCACCACTTTCAAACCGTTAAATTTCTTATGCTTTTAACGCCCCTGCGGTTTTGCTCTTACCTGTGCATTCGATCTGCACGTAAGTTATTTTGGTGTGACGTGAGGGTGGCGTCGGGCCATCCCGGCCTCCTTCCTGATGTGTCTGTTATGGTCTCTGTAACCACATGAAGTCATTACGGTAGAAATAAAAAGCTTTATTAAAAAGGAAGAGGTTGTTTAAAATTCCCACGTAGATGTTCCTGCCTCCCCAGATGTGCCCTGGTGGTGGCCCCGGGACGCTCGGGGAAATGCCTGCCTGGGGCAGTGACCATCACTGCGGGGTTCCTGAACTGCACAGCCGCTGCTGGGACCCTGTGCCACCTCAGGGAGGGGGCCGTGTGCTGGCAGAAGGTGCGCCGGGCACTGTCTATGGGGCGAGCTCATGTGTCCCTCCCTCCTAGGGGCGACCTGGCAGAAGACAGCATGGAGACGGAGAACGCGGCGGCTGCCGCTGCGGCCGCCTTCACAGCGTCCTCGCAGCTCAAGGAGGCCGTGTTAGGTAGGGAGCCTGTCTTCCGGCCTCTGTGCCCGAGGGCGGCCTGGGAGGCCCCCCCCCCCACAAGACACACGGATGTCCGCCCTCCCTCTGGCTCCTGCCCTGGGGGCCATCGTAACCAGCAGCCGACGGCTTACGGCCTCAGAAGGCTTCAAGACAGAGTCGGTTTCTCTACGATTATTCCCAGTAAAGCGTGATTCTGTGTCCTTAAGGGGCCCTTCAGTTGAACCGCACTTTAATGTAATTATCTTAACATTACTGTCCTAAAATTGACTTTTGTGACTCTGCCTGAAACCGTGGCCCGGGGGGACTAGTGAGTCACATCGCTGCCCCCTCCCTGGGCCTTAGTCCCAGGTTTCGTGCGGTGGCTCTCGTGATTTTGCAGGAAGTACTGGAGAGGTTGTAACTGATTTTGTCCCTACCCTTTCCCTGCCGATGCTCCTTGTGAGAAGTGAAGGTGGCCGAAGAGGAGGAGGGGCTGGAGGCCGAAATCGTGTACCCCATTACCTGCGGGGACAGCCGGGCCAACCTGATTTGGAGGAAGTTTGTGTGCCCTGGCATCAACGTGAAGTGTGTTCAGGTAAGGCTCCGACGCGGCCAGGGCGCAGACGCGTGTGCCAGGCTGGCGGGGAGGGAGGCCCTCGCGGCGCGGCACCTCGAAGCCAGCAAAGGAAGACGCCGCTGGGGCTGGGGGCACGACCTGTGCGGTGCGGGGTGCAGAAGGCGGGGTCCCCTGTCCTCTGGAGGACAGAGGAGCAGGACGACAGGACGGTGCCAAGGGCCCAGGGGGAGCGCCAGGAGGTCCTGACCCCTTGTTTCTGGCGCGCAGCCGTGGGGAGGGGCGGGGGCACTGGCCGTGCTCACGCTGGGGGTGCCACAGCCGTGGGGAGGGGCGGGGGCACTGGCCGTGCTCACGCTGGGGGTGCCACAGTCGCCAAGTGGGGAGACGTCTTACTTGGCAGATTGAGTGAGGTGTGTCCTAAAGCGTCTTCCTGCCGCTTCCTTAAGCTGGCACAAGAGGGTGAGACACTCCAGCCGAGGCGCCGAGTGGGGGTGGGGCTGGAGAGGAAGGCGGGGTGCCACCTCCAGCTTCAGCCCGCGGGGCCTTGGCCTCACACCGGCCTCCTCAGCCCCGCGGGGCCCGGGCTCCCCTGAGGTGCATGGGTGGGGGGCAGGGATTGTCCCCCGTGATGCTGTTACTTCTCAGGGTCTCTCCCCTCGGTGTCGGGGTGAACCACTAATCACGTGCCCCCGGCCCCACTCTGTCCCCGGGACGGGAACCGGCCTGCCCCCATCTTAGCACTGAGGGAAAGAGGGACCCTCTTAAGGAGCATTCTCGTGGGCGCTGTACGGTCTGAAAATCGCGAGCAAGCGTGTGGTTGTAAGCGGCTCGGCTGGCAGTCCCCCCAAGAACTGTACAGAAGCAAATGACAAGTCCCTTTTGGAAGTCGGAAGCACTCGGCTTTGTTGCGGGTCTGAGTGATCTCAGCGAAGTGTCAGGAGGAGCGGCTCACCGAGACGGGCGGAGACTCGGGCCTGCAGGGACACAGCGCCCCCGTGAGCGCGCCCGGCAGCCACGCACAGGGCCAGACCCACAGACACTACGGGCATCGGAATTTTGAGACGTGGATCATTAAATGAGGCTTAATTTATCTGAAGTGATGGAAGAGAGGCTTGGACGTGAGAAAGGCAGTAGCGACCTTAGAGAAACAAGCTAGGAGCGGCAGCCGAGCAAGAACTCTTCGTGGTTAGCTTTTGCAGCGGGTTCGGCGCGGTTGAAGAGAGAATCCGTGAACTGGAAGGCAGGAGTACAGCAGCTGTCCAGAGTACAGAGTACAGTCCAGAGAGAGAAGCAGAGGGTAGAGGCTCAGGGAAGGCTGAGACATCAGTTGAATTCCAGGAGCAAGAAGAAGGGTCTGAGAACTTTCATAGCAGGAGAAAGATAGCGGTCCACAGTCCCAGAGATTTAACAGATCCCACGGTGAATGAATGCAGTAAACCAACCCCATTTCAAACAGCTGTGGGTGCCAGCTCAAAGGCCTGGCTCCATCTCAGGCAGCGTAACACCAAGAAAATGTAGGATATCTGTGTTATCACTCAAGATAAGAGTCGGCGAGTATATATTTGTTGCGGTGTGTTTTACGGTGTTTATATCAAGTAAATAAATAGAAGCAAAGCTCTTGTACTGGGGTGCCAGCTAACAGACGGAAGGGGACGGAGCCTCAGCTCCAAGTGTCTGCCCAGAGCGGCGACTGAGAGCTGGCGGAGGCAGGCTGCTGCGGGTCTCAGGACAGCCCCCATCAGCCAGGTGCTTGCCGCAGACGAGAAATGACAGCTCTGCAGGGGAGCCTGGCGGGGAGCCCGTCACCCGAGTGAGGAGACGGTCATCACGGGTCTCCCGATCGAACGGGCAGGATTTCTCTGGTATTCCCACCAGAAAGCCATAACTTGAATCTACTCATGAGTAGACATGAGGGGCAGTCTGCAAGAAATTCACATATGTGCTTCAGAAATGTCAAGGGCAGGAAGACGAAGGCGGGCTGTTCAGGGAGCAGGTGTGGTGCACAGGGTGGGCAGCGTCCCCCCTTGGGACGGATTGCCACAAAGGCTGTTACTGGGGCAGTCCGTGTAGACTGCCTCTGCGGGTTGCCTGTTGTTTGTGTGTATGCATTTTTTTAATGTGTATTTTTACGAGCGTACATGCTTGAGTTGGGGAGGGGCAGAGGGAGAGGGGGAGAGAGTCCCAAGCAGGCTCTGAGCTGTCAGCACAGAGCCCAGCTCGGGGTGTGAACCCGTGAACCATGAGATCATGACCTGAGCCAAAACGAGAGCCGGCCAGTTACCCAACTGAGCCGCCCAGTTGGATCCTATGTATTAACGGTGATTTCCTGATCCGGGGGGCGGTGCTTCCCTAGCAGAACGTTTTTTTCTTAGGAAACAGACCCAGAACTTGGAACAAGGGCCTGAGCTGAGCCGAAGGTTCCCTCCCAGCAGTGTGGAGGGTAGCCGGGGAAGCAGGGGGCAGAAGGGTTGGGGAGCTGGGGAGCCTGGGAGGGGCGTGCACACACTCTTTGTGCTCGTCTTCCACTTACTCTGTAAGTTCAAAATAAGAGCAAAATGACAAGTTAGAAACAAAAACAGGTTTAGCAGAGAGCATCCCAGTGGCCTGCAGAACGAGAGGCCGAGGAGACCCCGAACCACCGGGAGCAGAAGGTTACTCAGGAGCAGGAGTCCCGCGGGCGGCCGGGGGCGCCGCGGCCTGTGTGAGGAGCGGAGCGCGGCGGAACCGTCTTTACGAGCTAGAGGGGGCGACGCGTCTGTTTCAGACAAAGTCGCCTTTGCCACGAGCAGGTCTCCCCTGAAGGGCGAAGGGAAGTGAGTGACTCCAGATAGGAGCTCTCGGGTGCAAGAGGGCGTGAGGAGCGAGGGAGGTGAAGAGGTGGGGCGATCCAAGCACGAGGACGTCCCCAGCCCTGGGACGTGCGCAGGAGGACTTTAACGACAGAGAAGACACGGCTGCCTGGCCGTGGGGTCAGTTAGGTCCGGACTGTGACAGCCCAGGTGGGCACAGCACCTACCCTGAGAGTGGCGTGCGGCGATCTGCCAGCTTGTGGAGAAGACTCGGGAAGTCGGCGAGTGCTGGTCAGCCCCGTCGGGGGCAGGAGGGGAGCTGAGGCAGCGTGTGGAGGCGGGAGCGGAGGACAGCACGGCACTCGGGGGAGGTGGACCAGTCTGGTGCGGCCAGGGTGGGCCAGAGACCGTGGCCCAGATGGCATCATGTGGGGTGGTGGAGGGCGCAGTGGCATGCCTGGGGAGAGGGGAGAGCTGAAGTCAGGCCTGGGGGAGGGGGTAAGAGGGCATCCAGCCTGGTAGGGGAACAGAGGTGGTGTCTTGTCCAGACGGTGGGAGGCTGGGCCCGGCATGGCCTTCCTCCGGGTGGGGCAGGGGCCAGGGAGGTGTTCTGACTCCGCTGCTTGGGCGCTCAGCCCGTCTCCCTGGCCAGCTGGGCGAGGGGCCGAGTGGCTTCCTGGACTCAGAGGGAAAGGAAGTGTGCAGATGCTCCGGAAATTCAGAGAGCCCCTCCCATTAGCGGGGGGCCCCCGGGCTGTTGCACTGGCCACGACCCGAGTCTGCCGGGGATGCTTGGCGCTCCAAGCTCATGCCTGAGCCCAGACAGCGGCAGAGGCCCAGCGGCACCTCTGTTTCTGCGTCTCCCGAGACCCCGTGACCCCTCTCTGCTGCCTGCTTGTTTCCTGAGTAAATGCAGTTTTCTTCTCATGTGTTGGTTCCAACATTTGCTCAAGAAGATCGAATAAGATATTTTAGCTTCTCAAGCCTTTGTGCTCCACCATTGGGTGGAGCTGGTCCCAGAACCCTGATGTTGAAGTGGACGCGAGCCGTGCCCCAGGAGCTGTGTTAGGGAGGGACGGGGTGAGGGCGACAGCTCACACCCCCCCCACACCTCGTCTTGTGTTATTTTGGTGTCAGGTGTGTGTATATCATTACTGGAGTAGGTCACGCCTAAGTGGGTTTGCTGAGCCCCATCCGGAAGGGACTTGCCTTTCTGAGCTGTCCCTGGAGGGCCCGGACATGCGGCTCCCCCCACCCCCGCTCCAACCCCTGAATTGTTCCTTTCCCCCCAGTGGAGATTGCCGCTGGCTGAAGCCTAAGTGTCGGACGGAGAGCAGGCCTGTGGCTGTGGGAGCCGCGCCCTGCCGCCGCGCCCTGCCGTCCCGGGCCCCAGTCCTGGCTGGGCTCTGGCGAAGGGGCGGGCGGGGGGACGGGCCACTGAGAGCCGCCCTGACGCTGCCCTGCGTTGCTTCCCTCCGCAGTACGACGAGCACGTGATCAGCCCGAAGGAGTTCGTGCACCTGGCCGGCAAGTCCACGCTCAAGGACTGGAAGAGGGCCATCCGCATGAACGGCATCATGCTCAGGTGGGGCCACCCCCCGGGGCTCCGCCGCTGCCTTTGGGTCTTCTTTTTTTTTTAGTTTATTCATTTTGAAGGAGAGAGAGGAAGGGAGCCCCAGGCAGGCTCTGTGCTGTCAGCTCAGAGCTCGAACTCACAAACTGAGATCATGACCGGAGCCGAAATCAAGAGTCGGCTGCTTAACCAGCTGAGCCACCCAGGCGCCCTGGGTTTTGAGGCTTTTAAGCCGAGGCACGTTTTGAACAGGAGAGTGGCAGTGCCCGGGGAGGGCGCCGCCCCACCCCTGCCGCCCGCGGCTCTCCGGCCTGGGGTCCGTCATGTCACGCCGCTTCCCTGTGCTTCTGCGTCTCCGGGCGCGCCTGGTCAGGGGCCTGTGTCTCTGCCCGGGGCTCGGGTCCGTCTAGACCACACCTGGGTCGGGGCCCCGTGTCGGAAGCGGCTGTGCTGGCTTGGCGCCCGCGCCGGCCTGTCGATGGCGGTGCGCCGTCGGCCAGGTGCCCCTGGTTCCTCTTTTTCCCTTTGAGCCTCTGTGGGAATCTGGAGGAAGGTGGGGCTGGCCCTCTGCTCCTTCAGTGACACCTTCAGTGACATCCAGCCCTAGAAAGGAGAGGAAGGGAGTTTGTGCCTCGGTCTCCCAAGGGGCCTTTCACTCGTTTGCTGGGCCGGTTCTTGGGCTTCTGTGCCGGCCAGTGCTCACTCTGCCGGCCACCTGGGTGTGTGTGGCCTGTCCGCACTGGCCTGTCCCCTTTCCTGTCACCTGTGAAACAGGAATGGTGATGCCCCGTCTCAGAAACCTGAGGACAGATTCTCGGCTTTCAGTTCACACCCCCAAGGATGTAGTGTTTCCTGTTTCCTGCTTGGGCGGTAACAACTCGCCCCTCCTGGTGCGGCCGAGGCTGCCTCTGCTCGCCGCACGGCCCCTCCCGCACGCTGTCCGCGACAGCATCTGGCGACGCAGGGCCGGGTCACTTTGCTGCTGACGGGGCTGCTCACTTCGTGTGTTTGCTCGAGGGAGAAGCTGTCTTGGGCGTGTGTTTGCTGCCCGGGGAGATGCACGGGGCGTCTGTGGAGTCCTGGCTGCCGCCCTGTGCAAGCCCCTGGCTTTCTAGAAAGCGTCTTGGTGACCCAGCCGTGAGAAGGCCATGGGCCGTTTCCTTGGAGGAGGATGGGGGCGGGGGTGCACCCTGGGTCATCTGCAAGCCTTGAGGTCAGGCGTGCTGTCAGCAATGCAGAGGCCCCTGGAGCCACCTCACCTCTCACAGGTCGAGGGGGCTGAGTCGGGAGACGTCCTCAGACTTAAACCCAGGCCCTCCAGAGAGGCCACAGTATCGGGCCTCCCTCGGAGGCCGTCCCTGGCAGGTGGGGACATGCTGTGCTCTCCTGATAAAACTGAGGCCAGGAAGCAGGCCGCCTTGACTTCACAGTGAGAAGCCAGAGGTGCCTGCACCGTCCTGCCCTGCTGGGTACGCACCAGGCCAGGCTGCTCCTGAGGGTCTCTCGTCCCCTTCTGGCTCACAGTCACCTTGTGAGTGCACCGGCATCCCCGGGACGCCTGCCTGTGGGGCCCTCCTCTCTCTTCCTGGGCACCAGCCAGCAGGGTGGCAGTTCCCACGGACCTTCCCCTCCGCGGGCAGCAGGAGGTCCCCACACTGGCCAACAGCCTCGGCCGGAGGGTGCCCGCGAGGCCTGTCTGCAGCGTCCATGGCACCCACCGCCCGCCCTGTGGGGGTGCGTCCTCGGGTCGGCCACTTTACAGCTGCTGCCTCTCCCGGGACCTGCCCCCAGGCTGAGCTTTCCCTTCCTTGCCTCCAGGACCTGAGGACACTGGGGCGGGGTCAGGGGACATGAGCTAGGCCCCCCTGGGTCTGGCCGCGCCCTCAGTCTCTGGTCTCGTCTGCCGCAGGAAGATCATGGACTCCGGGGAGCTGGACTTCTACCAGCACGACAAGGTCTGCTCCAACACCTGCCGCAGCACCAAGATCGACCTGTCAGGCGCCCGCGTGTCGCTGAGCAGCCCCACATCGGCCGAGTACATTCCGCTCACCCCTGCCACGGCCGACGGTACGCGCGGGCACGAGGCTTTGTTTCGGCCTTCCTCTTTTTCATGTTTGAGCAGAGCATGAGCAGGGGAGGGGCAGAGACAGGCGGAGAGAATCCAGGCAGGCCCTGTACTGTCCGCGCAGCGCGATGCGGGGCTTGAGCTCTGGCCGTGTGGCCAGAGACCGTCCTTGTTGCTGACCAGTGGCCAGTTGAGGGATGTTGGGAGGACAATGGAAGAGGCTCAGGGCGATAGTGAGGCCGTGTGGCCTCCGGGCGGGCGGCAGCGCCAACAGCTGGCCGGACTTCAGAGCCCCTCCTAGGAGCTCCAGGGACACGCCGGTGCCGGTGGTCAGAGGCGTCCAGAGGCTGCCGTTTGCAGTGGCGTGGGGCCTCGGGTCCTCAGCTTCTTTCTGGGCACAGCCCCGGGCCAGGTCCCGGTCTGCCTCCTTGGCTGCCGCACTGCAGTGTGGGGGCGGCCAGGGGCCCGGCCAGGCCCTCTCCCCTCTCCTGGGGGGCTGGTAGCTCTCAAGAGAATAGGGGTGCTACGAGGTTGTGGGCTTGTGGGTCCAGACCGTCAGCTCTGCCTCCTGAGAGTCAGGGGGGTGAGTGACCTTGTCTCCAGGAAAGGACCAGGCTCTGAGTGCTGCGGGCAAAACCGCCGTGTCCGGTGAAGGCAGCGTCGGCTTTAGGATTCAGCTCTTTGAGCCCTGTCCTCCCCTGATGGTCGGGATGGGCCTGTCTGTGCCCTTCCTGACTCACCCCCGTGGCGCTGTGTTCAGCCGGTGGTGTAATAGTCAACGATTCTGCACCCTGTGCTGCGGGAGAGGTGCAGTTACGCCCCACGTTATTCCAAGCCTGGGATATTCCTCAGCAGGATGTCTTTTTTGGTCGGAGGAGAGGCCTGCTGAGGCTGGGGAGCTGAGGCAGGCTCGGCCTTATGCCAGGCCCGTGTGAAGCCAGGCCTCTGTCACAGGCGGCCCCACTTGGCCTAGTGCCAGCTGTGTGCGCAGGTGTGCGGGCACGAGAGCCGAGCCAGAAGGCGAGCCAGCGTGGACGGCGTAGGTCCCTCTCAGAGTGCCACGTCTCCCAACCTAGGGAGGTGCAGGGCCGTGTCGATGCCTGGGGGGTGCTGGTAAGGGCGGAAATGTCACCAGAAGAGCAAAACGGGGCAGTTGTGGAAGCTGGCGATGGGCTCAGGGAGGCTCGCTTAGCCCTGTCTCCTTCGTGCGTGTCTGGAGACGTCTGTGGTCAGTTTAACCGACGGGGCATCTTCTGGTTCACTGGTACGTGTGTTTGTGGGTTTTGTGAAAATCGGTGCAAAGGGGAGATTCAGCGCTGGCGTTTGGGCGGCAGGTGGGGGCTCATGGTCAGGCGAGGCTCACTGTGGCTCCGTCTGGGTTGCAGTGAACGGGTCTCCCGCCACCATCACGATAGAGACCTGTGAGGACCCCGGCGACTGGACCACGGCCATCGCAGGTATGGGTCCTGCCAGGCACATGGGCTTCTTGTGGGTGGTGGTGTGGGGGTGGTGGCGCGTGCAGGGCTGCTCTGGGAGGGGCGCAGGTGGGCTGGAGGGCCTCCTGGAGGAGGTGCCGGTGCAGAGGGCGGAGCGCTGCCTCCAGGGCCTCGGCCCCCACCCCCAGCTCTCTGCTCCTGTGTGTGGTTAGAGGCCGCGGGGGCTGCTCCGTGCATTCTTCTGAGCCTGTCCGCCCCTCACAGATGACACATTTTCCTTCTGGCGAGGGCTCAAGGACGCTGGGCTGCTGGACCAGGTCATCCAGGAGTTCCACCAGGAGCTGATGGAGACCATGAAGGGCCTGCAGCAGCGGGCTCAGGACCCCCCCCTGCAGCTCCGAGGTGAGGGCCTCGTGTTGGGCTGGCGTCTTCGGCTCTGTGGCGGCGGGGGGCCGGGGGGGGGGGTGTGCGGCGGGAGCCTGGCGGCCTCAGGATGCCACACGTGCAGCCTGCCCCCTCCCGCCCTGCGTCCCAGTGGTCGCCTCAGGCCCTGGCCGCGCTGTGCTTGGGCTTCTGGTGGCGGAGGAGGGCCGTGTGGGGGCCGCCGCGCGTCCCTGGGACCCCTCTGCCGGGCCGGGCCCCCCCTCACCGTGCGCTCGCCTTGCCTCCCAGACGCCGTGCTCCTCAACAACATCGTGCAGAACTTCGGCATGCTGGACCTGGTGAAGAAGGTGCTGGCCAGCCACAAGTGCCAGATGGACCGCTCCCGGGAGCAGTACGCCCGCGACCTGGCAGGTGCGTGCGCGGCCGCGGGGGGCGGGGGGCTGCTCCCTGAAGGACCCGCAGAGCCTCCTGCCGTCATGCCGGGAAGCCGTGACCCGATGCGCCACACGGTTATTTATGGGAAAAAACTGGGAGGTGGACAAGAGCCGCTGTCATCCCAGAGTCCCCTCTGACATCTGTGCCTATCTTTCCCAGTCTGTCCCGTCGTCTACGCTCGGGCTTATTTGTAGGCTTTGACCTACTTTTTATCCTTACGTGTCACATGACTTTCCACACAGTGGTCATGCAGATTGGACAGTTAAGAGGGGAAGGTCTGTCCCCTTGTCCAGCAGCTTGGAGGGGCAGTTGGTGCAGGCCCCACAGAGAATGTCGCTGGGGGGGGAGGGGGGGCAGGGACAGAGCACCACTGTGGTGTCAGCGCAGGCCCCTGGTCAGGGCGTGTGTGATCTGACGCTCTGTTTCCTCCCTGTGCCTGCTCTGGTGCTGTGTCCTCACGTCCC
>PISW01003708.1:85311-144658 GCA_004023785.1 Mungos mungo
CCATCCGTACCCCCATCCCCAGTGACGCTCTGCCCGGTCCCCCCATCCCCGGTGACACTCTGCCCCGTCCCCCCGCAGCCCTGGAGCAGCAGTGTGACGAGCACCGGCGCCGGGCCAAGGAACTCAAGCACAAATCTCAGCACCTCAGCAACGTGCTCATGACACTCACGCCCGTGTCCCTGCCGCCCCCCGCTAAGCGGCCACGGCTCGCAAGGGCCACGTCTGGGCCAGCCGCCATCGCCTCGCAGGTGCTCACCCAGTCTGCCCAGATCGCCCTCAGCCCCGGCGTGCCCGTCTCCCAGCTGACCAGCGTGCCGCTCGGAAAAGTGGTGTCCGCCCTGCCCTCCCCCGCCCTGGGCAAGGGGCCCGCGCAGGCCGCTCCCGCCGGCTCGCCGGCCTCGCCGCTGCTCGGGGGCTACACAGTGCTGGCCTCGTCGGGCGCCACCTTCCCCAGCACGGTGGAGATCCACCCGGACGCGTCCAGCCTCGCCGTCCTGAGCACGGCCGCCATGCAGGACGGCAGCACTGTGGTCAAGGTGGTGAGCCCCCTGCAGCTGCTCACCCTGCCCGGCCTGGGCCCCACCCTGCAGAACGTGGCCCAGGTGTCGCCCGGGGGCAGCACCATCGTGACGGTGCCCACGGGGGCTGTCGAGAGCGCCGTGGCCGCCTCGGGCCCCGAGGAGCACACGGCCACCATTGAGGTGGCCGCCATGGCAGAGAGCCGGGAGCACAAGTAGCCGCCGGCGGCGGACGAGGCCCGTCGTGGGCACAGGGCCGGCCTCCTCTCCTCAGGCCGCGGCCGGGCGGGAGCGCGGTGCCGGTGCCCCGCGGGCCCCGTCGGGCTGAACCAAAGAGAGGAAGCACCAAACCAGATGACGAGAAGGACGATCGGCGGCAGCAGAGCCGTGCGGCCAGCCCTCCGCTCGGAGCCTCCGCCCCTTCTTTCTTGGGAAACAGACTTTTCCATCTGTTGCTTGTTGACACCGTTTACACGTCAGGCCTGGTGAGGAGCCAGACAGGACGAGGAAGCAGAGCCGGGGAGCGGAGCGCAGACCCTGTGGTGCGGGGGGGCCCCTGGGGGGGTCCGGAGCCGCCTGGGGGAGGGGGTGTCACTAACACGTGTCTTGGGAACCGTCCCCAAGTGTGGAAACCCATGGATCCTATGGATTTGGTTTCTTCCCACAGTTTTCTGTAGGTTTAGTGTGGCCTGGCGCCCTGCTCCCCGTCTCTGGTCCGCACGTGGCCCCGGTCTGGGGCTCCCGAGCGCCCGGGGGTTGGAGTGCGGATCCCAGGGCCCCGGCAGCTTGAGTTTGCCATCTGCCCGGGGTCGAGAACGGGGCAGCAGCCCCCCCCCCCCCACCCAGCAGGTGCTCAGCCTTCTGGGGGCCGTTGCACAAGCACTGTGGGTGTTTTTAAGTGACTTGTTTAGTAGGCTTCTTGGAAGAGTCAGATTTATAGCATCTTCACACTAAACAATGCTGAGTGCCTAGGCTTCCCGAGTTTGCTCTGGGTTCCAGGTGTTTTGTACAGGACTGTAGGGATGGCCCTCGGGTGACCGTGCCGCCAGTTCCTGCTGTCAGCTGTGTAAGCACCGGCAGGCCCCCAGGGCAGTGTGACCGTGGCTGTGGTCCCAGTGACGGGGGGAGGGGGGGCGGGGGGGGCGGGGTGCAAGCAGAAGTCAGGAGCAGAGGAAGATTTTTGGGGGCTCGGTATCGACCCCTGTGCTCAGTCCGCTGGTGAGGCCACTGTGACAGCTTGGCCCCTGGGCTCCCCAGGACTCCCCCACCCCCCCCACTGGCTGCCACTAGTGCCTGAGGGCACGTGGGGAACCCAGGGTGCCCGCTGGCAGGGCCATCGTGGGCTGTCTGCAGGTGTGACTTGGGACCCAGGAGGATAACCAGGCAGGGGGCTCCTGCAGGCCTGGCGCCCTCGCCCAGCCCTTGCCCTCGATGGCAGGTTCCTGGGGCTCCCCCCCCCCTCCAGTTCTGATCCTGCTGAAAACCTTGTTTAGGAGAAGGGGAGGGGGCTCCAGAGACCAGCCACGGCCCCCACTCCGTTGTTTGTCCATCCTTCCATCCGTCAGGTGCCCCCGAACTACCTGAGCAGGTCGCGGCCCCCGAGTCAAGCCACGGAGGGGGTTTCTTTCTGTTTTCTTTCTGTTGTGAACCCGTTTGTTGTCATGGGTCAGCGGGATCCTCGCTCCTCTCCGCGGAGTCCTGCCGCCTTGGCAGTGTGGCCCCACGGGCGTGGGCGCGGCCCAGCTGGCCCCGCCCGTCTGCACCAGCCCAGACCACACAGGAAACCACGTTTTGCCCTTGGAGCCTTTGTCAAAGTCAGGGCACCGCCCCCTCCGAAGCTGCCGCCCCGCCCTCAGACCACAGGGCGCTGGAGGGGGGTTCACGCCCGAGCTTCGGAAGTGACCGCAGCCCCTCCCCCTGCCTGGCACCTGTGCCTGGGCGGCCTCCCCACCCCAGGAGGGCTTGAGCTCCCCTTCCAGTCCCCTGGGGCGGAACCTCGGGCTGCATCTGGGGGGCAGGGTCGTGCGGCTCAGAGGCTGGCTGGGGCAGGGAAGCATCCGGGTTCTACTTTGTACGTTGTTTCGCAAGTATCTGCTTGGTACTTTGATTTAAAGTAAAAACGTTTTTCGTAATTTGTGTCCGACTCTTGCGATGAAAGGTGGTGGGGGCCCACTGCAGACGGTGCACACGGCCTGCCACCTGCTCCTGAGAGTCGGGTCCTGGCCTTCCCCGTTGCCCCCACCCTCCCCGTGCAGTTTCCTGGAGGCCAAGGGCCTGATGTCCTCGTGCCGTGGGTGGGCCTCGGGCAGCGGTGCACGGCTGAGACCGCCCGCCCACGCGCACAAGCCTCGGGGGCCTGCCCGTGAGGGGTTCCCGGGGTGGAGTGCAGGGCCCCCGCGCCGAAGCGGACAGGCCTGACCCCCGCTCCCGCGTGGGGGCAGGTTGAGCCCGAGGGCGGCGGAGCCGGGGTGTGGGCCGTGGTCCCCGGCCCTGGCTGGAGCTCCCCAGGAGCAGGTATCCTCTTGGGTCGTCGGTGGGGGGAGGGGTCTCTTTGCGTCCTTGGTACTTGCCCTCCACACCCCTTTCTAGGGGTTCCCTGACCACCAGGCATCTCACTACAGATGCTCTGGAGGCTCCCCACTCCTCTCCAGAGGAGCCTGACCCCTGGTCCCCAGGGCTCATCCTGGTTGGAGAGGCCTAGGGGGGCAGGGGCTCTGCAGTGGCCTGCTTTGGTGGGGACCCCTCAGGAGCGCTGCAAGCCCAGAAGGGCAGCCCTGCGAGCGTGGGAGCCCGGCCCGGGGACACCCACTCGGGCGGCGCGCGAGGAAGGGGACCACCGAGGCGCAGCACCTCGGAAGCTCTGGTGGCAGATCCGAGTCACAAAGCTTGAGAAACCTCCTTGTGGAGGGTTCCCTCTCTTGTCAAGTAACGCGCCTTCTGACTCCTGGTTTGTGGGTGTTTCTATCTTTGCCCCGGGTTCTAGGTTGCCTAAAATCAACATTGGTATGTCAGCTTTTATTTATTTTTGTTTGGGAGATGCCTGGAATATTTTTTTCCTTTTCAATTTTATTATTTTTAATGTTTTTGTTTTATTTTTGAGGGTTGGGGAAGGGCAGAGACAGAGGGACGCACAGAATCCAAAGGAGGCTCCAGGCTCTGAAATGCGGGGCTCGAACTCACGAGCCGCGAAATCATGACCTGCGCTGAAGTCTGATGCTCAGCTGACTGAGCCCCCCGGCGCCCCTCCTTTTTTATTTTTGACTGTATTTCGTTTTTGTGTTGGTGCGTCTCTGATAAGTACGGAGTAGCTCAAGCGGAGGCTGAAGTGTTTGTGAGACATTGTTTTGACTTGTGCTTTCTTCTGGGCTGGCTCTGCTTTCTCTTTCCTCACTTTTTTCCTACCGTGTAGATGACTCAGCTCTCTTCCGTGTAGTGGCTTTATTTTTAATGTTTTTTATTTATTTTTGAGAGAGAGAGAGAGAGAGAGAGCGTGAGCAGGGGAGGGGCAGAGAGAGAGGGAGACACAGAATCTGAAGCAGGCTCCAGGCTCTGAGCTAGGTGTCAGCACAGAGCCCGACGCGGGGCTTGAACCCATGAACCGTGAGATCATGACCTGAGCTGAAGCCGGACGCTTAACTGACTGAGCCACCCAGGTGCCCCAGCCGTGTAGTAGCTTTAAAACGTGTCCAGAAATTCTGTGACACCCCTGCCACAGCGGTGGGCGTCCGACTTCCCTCACTGTGCCGCAGGCTGGCCAGCCTTGGGGACTTACCTCCGATGACAGGGACGTGGCAGGAGTCCCGGGCGGGAGGCGGGGCTGGGGAAGGCAGCGGAGTGAGACCCGCTGTGTTCTCTGAGAACACGCCCGTCCTGGGGCGAGCGGTGCCAGCTTGGCCGAGGCTCTGGACATCGCGGGCCTTGCGCCTCTTCTAATCACCCGCAAACCGCAAGAGCGTGATGAGTGGCTGTTCTGTCTCCCTGAGTTTTGGGGTCATTTTCAATGTGGCCACATTAGCTGGGACATACTGTGTCTCCTTTAGCTTCTCCATCCGCGCCACACCTGGTCCTGGTCTCTGGTCAGGGCCAAGACCCGGGGCAGGGGTCCTCCAGCCGTTTCCTGTCTGTCGGACAGCTCCTGCAAGAGCCTCGGATCCGCACGGCGGTTTTGCCGTGGCCTCAGCCGGGACCCACGAATTTCCAGATCCGTTTCGATGTGACTTTTCTCTGCTTGGGGAACCTGCGCCACTGGCCTGGCGTCGCGGTCATCTTTCTGTTCTTAAACTTCAACCACATGGAGTCATATATTAAGTACTCTTTTGAGGGGCGCCTGGGGGGCTCAGTTGGTTAAGCATCCGACTTCGGCTCAGGTCGTTATCTCACAGTCTGTGGGTTCGAGCCCCACGTCGGGCTCTGTGCTGACATCTCAGAGCCTGGCGCCTGCTTCAGATTCTGTGTCTCCCTCTCTCTCTGCCCCTCCCCCGTTCGTGCTCGTGCGCGCGCTCTCTTTCTCAAAAATAAATAAAATATGAAAAACAAATAAATGAATACTCTCTAGGGCCTGACCGCTTTCACTCAGCAGAACATACTTGGGATTCCTTCATGCCCTTGTGGGCACGCTTGCTGTGCTCTGGTTTCCTGAGTAGCGTTTCATCACAGGGCGCCTGCAGGCTTGGTTGAGCTTCTGACTTTGGCTCAGGTCATGGTCTCATGGTTCGTGGGATCGAGCCCCACGTAGGGCTCTGTGCTGACAGCGTGGAGCTGTTTGGGATTCTCTTTCCCTCTCACTCTGCCCCTGCCACATTTCTCTCTCTCAAAATAAATAAATAAGCTTAAAAAAATCCCAGTACCCCAGAATTTGCGTATCCGGTAGCCTCGCGGGGAACAGTCGTGTGCTTTACAGGTTTTGGGGGCCCAAGTTCGAGGACAGACTGACTCCACCCCCTGCAACCAGCAGGGGGCGCTCCCCAGCCCGGGCTTTGCTAAGATGGAGGTGATGCTCCGTTCTCTTGGAGAGACGCGAAGGAGGAGACTTGCCGGCCCGCGAGTAGACGTTTGTTCACCTTTGTCGGAACCAGAGTGTCTTCCGGCGCGGCTGCGCCGTCTCGTCCCGCCAGTGACGTCTGAGGGCCGCGGGGCAGCACCGTGTGTTTCCAGTCTCTTCACACTTCACTACTCTCCTGTGACATCTCAGCTGATTTGCGTTTTCCCTGGTGACCAGTGATGTTGGGCACATTTTTAACGTGCTTGTGGTTGTTTGTATATCTTCCTAGGTGAAGTGTGTGTCCAAAGATTTTGTGCGTGTGCGTGTGCGTGTGTGTGTGTGAGAGAGAGAGAGCAAGCCGACTCCAAGCTGTCAGTGTGGAGCCTGACACGGGGCCGGACCCCGCGACCATGGGATCATGACCGAAGCCGAGGTCAAGAGTTGGATGCTCACCCATCTGAGCCACCGAGGAGCCCCTACTTTGTTCGCTTTTCTTAAACCAGGCTTTCAAGGGGCGCCGGGGGCTCAGTCGTTGGGCGGCCGACTTCGGCTCGGGTCACGGCCTCACAGCTCGTGGGCTCGAGCCCCGCGTCGGGCTCTGTGCTGACAGCTCGGAGCCTGGAGCCTGCTTCGGATTCTGTGTCTCCCTCACTCTGCCACTTGCCTGCTCACACCCTGTTTCTCTCTCTCTCTCAAAAATATATAAACATTTAGAAAATAATTAAGATTGAAAATTAAAACCAGGTTTTGAAAATATTATTGTTTTAGGTATAAAAAAATATGAAATCTAGCTTATCAACTTTTTCTTTTATATTAGTGCTTCTCATGTTCTTTTAAAGAAATATTCAGCTACCCCGAGGCCGTCGTGATTCATTCTGTTTTTGTACAAAAGCCTCCCTCGTCAGCACTGACGTTTCGGGGGCCCGCGCCCTCAGTCTGTGTGATGTGCTAGGGCTGAGGTTCATTTCCTCCCCACCTGTCAGCTCTGTTGTCCCGGCACCGGTGGCTGGAAAGCAGCCCTTTGCCTGCTTTGGTGCCCCTTCAAGAGACCGGGTGTGGGCCGGTCCCTGAGGCCTGCCAGCTGCACCCACCCTGTGGCCCCCCGGACGCTCACGGTGTGTGGCTGGCACCCACGTGTCCCCAACGGTGTGTGCTCATTGTCACGAACTTCCTCTTTACTAGACAAACTCCTTCCTGGAGGCACCAGGGTGGCTGGGGACCAGACCCCGCCTGGGAGGCCACAGGGCAGGCTGGCTGCATGCTGAGGAGTGACGCCCAGAGGTCAGGAGTGTGGACTGGGTTTCCACAGAGGAGACCCCGGGCTCTGGCCTGCGAGGACCTGGCTCGCGTCCTGCATCCTGCCTGGCGTGGACGGTGCACGGAGCCGGGGCCTCCCTCTCTGCCACCAGTGGGTTGGGGATCAAGGCGGGTATAGCCCACCGTACAGAGCTTACCAGGCTTCCAGCCGGGGGAGAAGCCAGGTGCTGCGGGGAGGCGTGGGGCCTGCACTGGGGCTGGGGGTGCAGACACGCCCTCCACCTGTCCCCAGTGCGTCACCCTAGAGGACAGGGTGGCCCCGCCCCCAGTGAGGCCTCCCTTTTCCTGGGGGCACAACAGGGAGATTTGGGGATTGTCCTCAATCTTTCTGGTGAGATTGTCCTAAACATTCACAGTGGCCATCCTCATCAGCTCTGCAGAGCTCGCTTTCCAGGGGCTCAGGGCCTGGTCTGGGGGCTCCAGGAAGGGTTCTGAGTGGGGGTGGGGGTGCCCGGACGGTGGCGCAGAGCCATTGAAGGGTCAAGGTGGGGAGGGCAGCTGGGACCACCAGCTGTGTGGACCTTTCCTGGGGTGAGACCTCCCCGCTCCTGGCCCTCAAATCAGGTGGGATGCAGCCCCCAGAGGAGGCCTTTGTCCTGAGGCTCCCCAGGTGAGGACGGTGCTGGAGGCCTCCAGGCTGTTCCCTGCACCCCCCCCCCCCAGGTACACTGGGACCCTCCAGTTCATAGATTCAATCGCCTCCTTGCTCCCGGACCAGGGTGTGACCTTCTGGGTGAGAGGGCCCTTGGGGGCCTGGTCCTGGGTATTAAACTTCTCTCTATGTGGATCTTAACCGGAGACTGTGAGGGGTAGCTGAGGACCAGGCAGGGAAACTGAGGCCTGATCTCGAGGCTGCGAGCCCCTCACTCCCAAGTGATGCCGGCAGGGTTATTGGCGGGCTTTCCCAGCCGCTCTGCTGAGGGGGGAGGGCCACAGGGGGTGAGGGCAGGGCTCGAATTGCCAGGAAGCAGGCCACACGAGGAGCTGCCGCTTAAGCCGGGGAGGTGTGGGGCGGATGCTTTGTTTACTTTTTAATTTGACATAATTTCAAGCAAACTTACACTCAAGGTGCAAACAGTGCAAAAGGACGTGTATACACTCTTCGTCTGGACTCACCAATTTCGGACATCCTGCCCCATCTGGTTTGTCACGGGTAAGTGGCGATCTCTGAGCCGTCCGCGTGCCCTTCACCCCTGGCCCTTAGCGCCTGTGTCCTAGGAACACGGAGTTGGTCGACCATTAAGCCGGAGACTTCCGTGCTGCGGGGACTCAGCCCACATGCACGTTTTGTCAACTGTCTCATAATTCCACATATACGGATATGGGTTTTTCGAACCGCCAGCTTTTCGTGGTCTCTCCTGGCCTGGACGTTTCTGAGGAGGCCGTCGTTCTGCCGTCTGCGATGTTTCCTTGTGGTTGGCTTGAGGTTTTGCATTCTGGGGCTGGAACCACAGGAGGGGGCCCGTCCCTCCCCGGGCCGCGCCTGGTCCCAAGGCGAAGTGTCTCCACCTTAACGACCAGGTAGCCCAGGGGAGACGCTTGGAGACGACGGGACTCTCCTGTTTCGGTTACTGGTTACTGCCATCCTGGCTGCCGGCACCATCCCTCCCCGAGCCCCAACCCGCGGCATGTCGCGGGCGGCGCAGCCCAGCGGAGTGTGGGAAGGCTGGCAGGGGCCTGGGAGCCGGGAGGCTGCCGCCCGTGTCGGTTTGGAGCCGAAGCGCTTGCTGATGGTTGGAGGTGAGGGGTGAGGAGGGGGCCTGGAGGCCGGGCACCTGGGAGGGCGGCTGCTCATTTGTTTACGCAGGAGGCTGTTGGAGGAGCAGGGGGAGGGGTGGGCCCCCGTGTGAGGTGCCTGCCTGACATTCAGGGGAAGGGACCTGGGCCTTGCGGGTCTGGGCTCCGGGGAGGGATCCCGGCTGGAGATGACAAAATCGAGGGCCATTGGCATCCGGACGGCCTGCAGGGCTGGAAGGTGAAAGGCTGTCACCCCAGCATGAGTGACCAGAAAGGGACAGAGGACCGTTTCTCCAGAAGAGCCCATGATTCGGTGTCTGATTCGGTGCCTTTTACACTCTGCCTTTGTATTTGCCTGAGGAGTACGTGCGCTTAATCCAAACTCCAGCGTCCAAAAAAGTAAAGAAAAAACGTACGTCTCCCTCCTCTCCTGGCCATGCAGTTTACTTCTGATTTCTGTAGCTGACTTTTGAACTGTATATAGTTTTTAAAGGTGGTTGTGGCACACCCCAGTTTTCTTCTCTAATAAAGCATCTTGGAAAAACCGACATTTCACATTTGAGATGCCGCCTCTTTTATGGCCTCAGAGAAGTCGGTGGCACGGGGGAGGGGATCCTGGTGATGACGCGCACCGGGGCGTCCCGGCCGCTGTGATTAGACAGGAGGCTGCGCACGTGCATCCGTCAGCCGTTGGAGGGCCGTGTCCCCGCGCTTCTGACCCGTGCCGCCTGATTGCCACTGTGGTCCCCGTTCCGACGCCCCCTCCCCGCCAGCACGACGTCTGGGGACCTTCCTGATGGAGAGGTAGAAAATATTATGTAGTCTGAACTCGCATTTCCTCAAAAGGAGGTTTCGCTACGTTTAGAGCTTTTAGCTGTTGAGATGAAGTATGATTCTTTGTTGGTGTGTGTTTCGGTTTTGACATTATTGACTGTTGTCCCTCCTTTGTGTGTGTGTGTGGGGTTGACTGTGTTAATGGTAGACATCTAAGTGCTGGCTCTCTGAGAAGGGAAAAGACAGTTTGCTGATTTCCATGGCCGATCCCAGAAGTCGGGGGACTAGAAGCCGGCGTGGAGGGGACGGCGCGCGGCCGTTTGGGCTGGTTTTCCCGAGCGAGGCCTTCCCACGGCCGCGTGGCGGACAAACCAGCTCAGGCTTCCTTGGCTTCTTCTAGTGACTTTATGGCTGATTTTCTTTCCTGTTTAAATCTTTGATCCCTCTGCTGCTTTATTTTGCCGTGAGGTCTTGCGTGGAGAACCCCCTGCCCTGTTTTTGTTTCAAGGTGCTAAGCGGTTGTCCTAACGCTCAGTTAGAATCACCGCGGTCGGAGCAGCCGTCTCCTCCCAGGGCCCCGCCACCCCGCCTCCCACTGCGTGTGGGGCTCCTGCGTGCAAGTCGGCCGTTTTCCAGACTCTGTTCTGCTGCTGGAGCCACTCGTCCGTTGGCGCTGCAGAAACACGCTCTCGGTGGCTTTACGGTGTGTTTTCGTACCTGGTGGGACTGGCACCCTCTTACTCTTCTTAAATCCGTGTCTCCTCCACCCATTTATCCGATGACAGACACGGAGGTTGTTTCCACGTCTTGGCCATTGTGAGCTGGGCTGCAGGGAGCGTGTGGGTGCAGACAGCTCTGGCGGACCCTGATTTCGTTTCCTCCAGACACGTACCCAGAGATCACCGGGTCAGACGATTTTTTTTTTTTTTTTTTTTTGAGGAGCCTCCATACTGTTTTCCACCGCGCTGCCCTGGTTTACATTCCTGCCACCAGTGCCCGGGTTCCCCTCGGGCTCCCTGACACCTGTTGTCTCTTGTCTTTTTGGGATCAGCCATCCCTGCAGGTGCGAGGCGGTCGGTGTCTTGTGCTTCTGATCTGCGTCTCCCTGATGGTGAGCGGTGCTGAGCGTCTTTTCATGTGCCCGCTGGTCCTTTGTATGTCGCCTTTGCAAAACTACCCATTCAGGTCCTCGGCCCCTTTTTACATTTGATTATTTATTTAGTTTTGTTATTGAGTTGTAGGTGCTGCTTACAGATTCTGGGGAGTAGCCCCTCGCCGGACGCGTGTTCTGTGGCTAGTTTCTGCATTCTGAGCGTTGCCTTTCGCCTGCTGACCGCCCCTTCGCCGAGCAGAAGCTCTTCAGTCGGATGTGACGCCACTTGTTTAGTTAGCGTCTGCCGCCCGTGCTTTTGGGGTCATACCCAGGAAATCGTTGCCAAGACAAACTTCAAGTATCTTTCTCCCTGTTTTTTTTCCTAGTTGTTTTGTGGTTTTAGGTTTTCCATGTAAGTCTTTGATCCACTTTGAGTTAATTTTTGCGAGTCGTGTAAGAGGGGACAGTTTCCTCTATTGCGTGTGGACATCTGGTTTTCCCTGCGCTGCCTGTTGAGGAGACCGTGCCTGTCCCCAGTGTGTGTTCTTGGAACGCTCATAAAAAGTTGGCTGACCGTCTCCGCGTGGGTTTACCTGTAGGCTCTCCGTCCTGCCTCCGGGGCCCGCGTGCCTGTGCTTATGCCTGTACCGTGCTAGAGCTTTGCATTTGGAGCTTGTTATTTTTTCCCAGGATTACTTTGGCGATTTGGGGTCTTTTGTGGTTCAAATAAGTTTTAGGATAGTTTTTTCTATTTCTATGACAAATGCCGTTGAAATTTTGGTCAGGATTGCATTGGATCTGTAGATCGATTTGGGTAGAACGGACATTTCCCGAACATTAATTCTTCCAATCCAGGAGCATGGGCTGTCTTCCCATCGTGTGTGCGTGTGTGTGTGTGTGTGTGCGTGTGTGCTCTTCGGTTTCTGTGTCAATCTCTTACTGTTTGCAGCGCACAGGTCTTTCGCCTCCTCTGTTAAATGTGTTCCTAAGCGTTTCATTCTTTTTGATGCTATTGTAAATGAGATTTTATTTCTGCTTCAGAGAGTTTGCTGTTAGTGCGTAGAAATACGAATGATTCCGCTGTGTTGATTTTGTATCCTGCAGCTTCACTGCAGTAACTTATTAGTGCTAACGGTTTTCGAAGTGGAGTCGTTAGGGGTTTTTTTTTGTATAAGATTATGTCATCTGCAACAGGATTTTACTTCTTCCTTTCTGATATGGGTGCCTTTTAGCTCTCTGTCTTCCCCAGTTGCTGTGCCTAGGACTCCTGGTGCTGCGTTGCCTGCTGATGGTGACAGTGGTCACCCTTGTCCCGGTCCTGATCTTGGAAGAAAGGCTTCTAAGCTCTTCACCGTTGAGTAGGATGTTAGCCGTGGGCCTGCCACCTCCGGCGTTCACTATGCCGGGGACGGCCCTCCCACGCCCGGCTCGCTGAGCGCTTTCCTCGTGACAGGACGTCGTGCGGGGTCACACGCTTGCTCCGTTGAGGTGACCCTGTGAGTGCTGTCCTCACTCTGTAGATGCGACGCGTCACGTTGTCACCTTTCTTGATGCAGACGAGGGACGTCTTGCGTCTCAGGGATAAACCCACTTGGTCATGTTGGAGGGCCCTTTCAGTACGCCATTGAGTTGGTTTGCTGGCATTCGGTGGGAGTGTCTGCATCTGTGTTTCGGGGCTGCCGGGCTCTCACGGGCTTTCGCTGTGGTGTCCGTCGGGCGTTGGCGCCAGGCTGAGGGTGGGCCTGTGGCGTGAGTTTGGGACTGGCCCTCTGCTTCGGCGTTTACGACTCTTTGTCGTGACCCGCGTGCCTCTTCTTGCTTGTGTTACGCTTTTCTCAGTGAATTAAAGTGCGTGTCTACCCCAGACTCTTCTCTGTGTGTTTATGAGATTGTATTAAATCCATATGTAGGTTTAGGCAGGATTCACGTCTTTATGTAATGTTAAGTCCCTCGTCCAAGAATGCAGTATTCTGTTCCATTTTCAGTGGTGTTCTACTGTGTCTGTCGGGAACATTTCAGTTTTCCCGCAGATTTCTTGTTCAGCTCGTCCCTGGGCCTTTGGTTGCTGCTGTTGTTTATGGAATGTGTCCCTCAGTCACGTCCTCTAACTCGTTGCTGGTATGTCTTGAGGCTCCTGGTGTGATCACTCACGGCGCACCCAGCCAAGTTCCTCTTAGAGGGGAGCTTTCGTCACGCCCCTCCAGACACGATGCCGGCCGTGGCTCCCTGGAGGCGGGTTTCGCCGAGGAACAGGACTCTGTATGGGCTCTCCATCGCCCTGTGAGGAATCACGCGCAGACTCTGTGGCCTAAAACAAGATTAAACGTGGGTCGTCTCACAGTCGGAAGTGGCTGACCTGGTGGCTCCCGCTTGGGGTCTCTCCTGAGGCTGCACTCACCTGGAAGGCGCTCTTGCAGGATGACTCACAGACATTCCTGACAACCAGGGCAGGGGGCTGGCGGGAGGCTCGGTCCTCCTGGGCATGGGACTCTCCACAGGCTGCTGCTTGAGTGCCCCCTCAGCGTGGCGGCTGGCACCTCCCCCAGGCAGCCCGAGCCGGGCGGGGCGCGGTGTCCTACGACCCCGCCCGGGCCATCGCGCTGCTGCCATATCTTAGCTCTCTTCGGCGCTCAAGGGGACTCTGCCAGGATGTGAATCTAGGGGGCAAGGGTCCTCGGGGTCACGTCAGGTAATAGTGGGGGGATTGGGTGCTTTGCTGGCTGCTAGCTGCTGAGCCTCGGCTGGTGATCACCGTGCCTGTTTCCCCAGAAGAGACTAAGACGGGCACTTGCACAGGGAGGCTGGTGGGGGGAGTGGGTGTCAGCGCAATTAAGCTGCAAACCACTCCTGACCCCTCCTGCTGTCTGGAGTCGGGGAGCTCCCACTGGTTGCTGGTCCTGGCATGGGACAAACATGTCCTGCGTATTTTAAGGGGCTGGAGAGAACTCCAGAGTGTCCCCAGGTGAGAAGGCAGGTCCCCTCTGACCTGGACTGGATGGTCACTGCCCCAGCCCTCAGCCCTCTCCCTGCAGGGGCTGTCGGGTCAGGCCTCTGCTGCCGCAGCCAGCGGCCACCCACCCGGCCTGCGTGGGAGCACCTTTCCCCTTTGCTCTGCTTTCTGGTTTTCTCCACCCCTCCTCTCCCCACCCCACCCCCCTGCCCCGGGTGGGCGGGCACCTTGCCAGCTGCGTTGGATGCCATGGTCGGTGTGCTCCCCGCACCGGCCTTGAGTCCCGAGTCCGGTCGCAGACCGCTCCGGGGCCTCGCCGGGGGCGGGGAGAGGAGCTGTCACTTGAGGGCGGCGCCGGGGCGGGCAGGGGGGAGGGGAGGGGGCGGGGAGGGGGCGGTGAGGTAATTTCCGCGATGGGGCGTCAGCCTTTGAGTCACCCTGGGGGCAGAATCGAAAGTGATCGCTCAGTGGGGCGGGACCGATGCCCTGGGCTGCGCAGAGGATGGGATCTGCGGAGGGTGAGCTGGGGCCAGGGGACAGGGTCCGGGAGGGTCTGCGGCCGGCGGGGGGCGGGAGCTGGGGGGCCGGGGTCTCCCCCGCCAGGTGGCGGCAGCCCAGCGCCCTCCCGGCGCGCGGCTTTCGTGGGACCCCCCGCACTAGAGGGAGAGGAGGGGGAGGCCGCACCCGCCCGAGGGGGTGGGGGGCAGGGGAGACCCGGAGGCACCTCAGGCCCCCAGCCCCGGGGAGGGCCTGCATCTCTGCACCCCAAGTCCAGAGCCCTGTAGCGTCTTCTGAATATCCACCTGGTTCGGGGTTCTCCCCCTGGTCCCTCTGGAGGTGGACTCAGGACTTACTTTGGAGTGGGCTGGGTGCTCCCACTCAAGGCTGAGGCTGCACCATTTCCTTTTAAAACATCTTGTGCTGTCCTCAGAGTTTCCTGTGAAAGTTCTAGATCCCAGGTATCCCCATTTCCTCTGGGAGGAAAATGTCCTGTCCTGTCCTGTCTTGCAGGGCCAGCCTCTGAAAGGTTCTGCCTGCCTCCGGCCCTGCCCCCACGGGAGGAACCCAGTGTCCCCCTGTAGGCAGGTGCAGAGAGCCGTCTCTCAGAGCAGGGGTGCCGTCCGCAGATGAGTCAGTGCTGGAGGAGCCCAAGAGGGAGGCTGCCGGGGAGCCCCAAGCGTCCAGGGGCCCCCAGGGTTCTGCCAGCCTACAGGCTCCTGTTGCCGGGGCAACCTCCCTCCCACTCGCAGGCCAGCTGCCTCCTTGAGAGCAGGGCCCAGAAACCTTTCGGAAGGGGAGGGGTCTTGGTTGGGTCAAGGTGGGGCCCAGCTCCTTGGACCTAACAGCCCTCTCCTCCTGTCTGGTGGAAAGGGTCCTCCTGCTTCTGTTTCCTCTGCCCCTAGCCTGACGGAGAGGCGGAGTGTGTCCAGCCCCACCTGCGGGCGTGTGGACCCCTGGCCTCAGCACCCGACCTTGCTCCCCGCTGCTCCCATTCCAGACCGCTCCTCATGAGTGAACAGCCCCAGACGGCCAGCTGAACCGCGAGCCTCGGATGCCACTCCAGAGCCAGGCCAGGGATGACGTCCCTGGGGTCTGGCCCATCACCCGGCACCTCGATGGCCACCAAGGAGCTATCTCTGGCCAGGCTGTGCGCCCAGGTGGACCTGTGTCTGGGCTGCGCCCGCTGCACTCAGCGCCTCAATGAGAGCACCTACCTTCTGCGCAGGGTGGAGCACCGCTGTCCCCAGGAGATCCTGCTGGCCCGCTTCAAGCAAGGGGCCAAGAGGCACGTGTGGCGCAAGGTGGACCGCCGGCCCAGCTTCCCGCGGCCCGCCCGCTACGAGGTGTGCCGCTACTACAGCCCGGGGCTGGGCTGCCGGCGCCACCGCCACCACTGCACGTTTGCCCGGAGCCGCGAGGAGGCGCTGGTCTGGACCTTTGAGCGCGAGCACAATGTCCGGCGGCTGTGGCTCAAGTCCGAGCTGCAGGGCGGCGGGGCCCAGGGCCCCCCGAGCAGCCCAGCGGACACCATCCGCGCCGAGTACGGCGGCCGCTTCCAGCTGCTCTGTGCCCACTGCTTCCGCGGCTGCCCGCCACGCCTCTGCCCTGTGGACTCCCAGGGGCGGTGCGCCCAGCACGGAGCCTGCCCTTCGCTGCTGACCCACGTGAGCCCCGAGGGCCGCCGCCGGCAGCAGGTGGTGGAGGTGCGGCCGCAGCCCCAGTACGGCCAGCCGCTGGCCTACTGCAGGTTCGTGGGGCGCGGGCGGCCCTGCCGGCACGGGGCGGCCCGCTGCCAGTACGCGCACAGCGCCGTGGAGATGGCCGTGTGGGAGGCCGAGCAGCTGGAGGGGCTCCAGAGGCGGGACCTGCTCTCGCCCCCTGGCCCCGAGGAAGAGGGGCACCCGGCCCCCCGCGGCCAGCCCTCCGGGGCCGAGCTGTACTGCCGTGCCTGCCTGGTCACCTGCGGCTCCCAGGAGGCCTTTGAGAACCACTGCTCCTCCCCGGAGCACGCGTGGATGGTGGCCTCGGACCTGGCCGTGCCCTGGAAACACCGCAGCCCGCCCGCTGGGCTCTCCGTGTTTGAGCTCTGCCCGAAGTAAGGACAGCGGGGTGGGGGTGAAGCAGGGCTTCCTGTCCCCTCTGCGTTACTGGCTGACCCCTACCCCGGCCCCTGAGGCGGGTTAAGGCAGGTCCATTGAGGCTGTCTCTCTCGGGCACAGGATGAAGGGAGCCCCCAGTCCTCCCCGCCCCCCACAGGCCCATATCTGGCTGGGCGGGCTCCCTCCCCCCACCCCATCCCTGCTCTGCTTGCCGACCTCCCCTTCCCCAGACCCGCCCTCTGTGAGTACGGGGACGTCTGCACCAAGGCACATTCGGACCAGGAGCTGCAGGAGTGGATCCAGCGGGCGCAGAGCGTGGTGCTGCGGGAGCAGGCCGCGTGGCAGGAGGGGCTGGCGCCTTACCAGGCGCGGCTGCTGGCCGAGTACCAGCACAGCAGCAGCGAGGTCCTCGTGGTGCGTGGGGGCCCTGTGACGGGGCGGGGGGGTGCCGGGCCCGAGCCAGCGGCTGACCGCCAGCTTCCCCGTGCAGCTGGCTGGGACCGTCCCCGGCGTGTCCGTCACCTGCGCCCAGCCCCCGGTGCATCGGGCGCACGGGAAGAAAACTCAGCACAGCTGGACATTCGACATCCACTCTGAGGTGAGGGGCCGGGGGTCGGGGTCTGGAGCTGCTGCCGCGGGATCTCGCCCGCGTCTATGTGGCCTGGAGCTCAGGTCAGCCGCTTGGGCCGAGCCCTGCGGGGTATTTTGTGGGGGGTCTGGCACAGAGGAGGAGGACCAGGCTAGTCCCGCGTGTGCCCGGAGCATCCCGTGCTATACCGTCACGCTGCCCAGCGTCCACGGGGGCCGGCTGGGCCACCTGCAGAGGGGAACCCCAAGGTTCAGACAGGCCGAGCACCCCCTTGGGGGCCCAGCAGGTGGACTCGGGTCTCTGACTGCTGAGCAGGGTCGGGGGGCCACCTCACTGTCGAGTCTCTCCCCCAGGAGCCCCTGCTGCACGTGGCGCTGCTCAAGCAGGAGCTGGGAGCCGACTTCTGGCTGGCAGTGCCCTGCCTCCCGCCGGGCCAGCGCTACGCTCGCGGGGAGCGCTTCCGCGTGCCAGCCTCGCCAGCCCGGTTCCGGGTGCGGGTGTGCGTGCGCAGTTCCGCCTTCGGCGCCTTCGAGCAGTGGGTGGTCTTCGACTTTGGCCGCAGGCCAGTGCTGCTGCGGAAGCTGGCGCTGCAGCTGGGCCAGGCGCAGCAGGGCCCGGGGCCCCGGGAGGGGACGGCACGCAGCCGCCCCGAGGAGCTGCCGCGCTGGCACTCTGGCAACCGCCACGTGGTGCCGGGCGTGGAGCGAACCACCGAGCAGGTGGCCCTGCTGGCCAAGTACAAGGTGCCTGACCTGGCCCTCGACTTCAGTCCCAGTGGCCTGGCCCCAGGTCCCATCTCCTGCGCCAACTACCGCCAGAGGATGCACCAGTTTCTCTATGAGGAGGAAGCCGCTCAGCAACAGCTGGTGGCCAAGTGAGTGCGGCGGGCGGCGGGCGGCGGCTGCGGGGCACCGGCCGCAGAGCCCCGGCCCTGGTCGGCTGACCCCCGTCCCGCCCACCAGGCTGAACTTCCGGGGCCCCGTGTCCCTGAGGACCGCGCTGCAGACGCCGGCCCTGGGCATGGTCTTCCCGCCGCCGGGAGCCCTCTACGCCGAGGTGCCCACGCCCTCCTCTCTGACGCCAGACACAGACCCGGGCTTTCTGCTGAGCCGGGCGGTCAGCACGGCCCTCGTGGCGCCCGTGCCCGCGCCTGACGACACAGTGTTCGAGGTGCGGCTAGAGGCCCAGGCCAGCTCGGAGGAGGCGCTGTGGCTGCTGCTCCCCGCCCGCTGCTGCGAGGCCCTGGGACTGCGGCCCGACACCAGCCCCGTCCTGGAGGTGCAGTTCCAGATCGACCCGCTGACCTTCCGCTTCTGGCACCAGGCGGTGGACGCGCTGCCCGAGGAGCGGCTGGTGGTGCCCCACCTGCCCAGCTGCGACCTGCCGCGCCCCCTGCCCACCCCGCCCACGCTGCGCGGCAACAGCAAGCAGAAGTTGGCAGTGGGGTTCATCGCGGGCAGCAGCCCCAGGGGCGGGCGGCCCGTCGCCCCGCTGCTCATCTACGGCCCTTTTGGCACCGGCAAGACCTACACGCTGGCCATGGCCTCCCTGGAGGTCATCCGGCAGCCGCACACCAAGGTGCTCATCTGCACGCACACCAACAGGTGAGCCCAGAGCCACCCCTTGGGCCTGCCCGCCGCCTGCCTCCTGGGCTGGGGTGAGGGCACCGCTGTGGGGGGGTCGCGGCGCCTGGGCCCCCAGGCTCCCTGGAGATCTGGGCAGCTGGTTCCAGAGGAGACCTGCTGGGGCCTCCGGGCTGAGCTTCCAGCCTCTGGCTGCTCTGTGCCCGCAGAGGGGAGGGCGGGGCAGCCCGCGGGCCGAGTCAGGGTCACTCTGATCCCTGGGGCTCTCCCGAATCGCTGATAAGTCCTGGGCCGGAAGGGACAGGGCACGTTTGTGCTTCAGGCCCAGCACAGGGCGCCCTCGGGGTCAGGGAGAGCTGTTTGGGTGAGGGGCGGGTGCCTCCACAAGGGCCCTGAACCAGAGAGAGCAGACAGGGGTCCGGAGTGGCCCACTTCCTGGGGACGGGGCGGGGGGGTGCTCCTAGAGAAACACACACACTCTCCTCTCGCTGCCACGACCTCCCGGGGTCAGCATGGTTCTCTCAGCTCCTGGCACTTCCTGCTGCTCCCCTCCCCGCGATGGGCCTGGGCGTCCCTGGGTCTCCGCAGAGCCGGCAGGACGTCCTGGCCTCAGGGCCAGCTGCTCGTGGCCTTCCCGCTCACCCACTGACAGCCAACTGGGAGCTGAGCTCAGGGCCAACCACGGCCTCTGGCCGCCCTGGGCTGCCTCGGGCAGTGGCCCCTGCTGTGCCTTTGTCTGCCTCCCCGCACTGCCAGCTCTTTCGCCTCCTCTAGGAAGCCCTCCCTGACCACCCAGACCCTCTGTGCTGTTGCCTGTTCTCCTTATCCGGCTCTGACTTTCCCCTATTTCTCTGTCTGTGTGTCTGTCCCCTCTGCTGACCTTTAAGCTCTGTGGGGGCAGGACTCGGGTCTCTCTGCCTCCTGAACTCCTGGCATCTAGGCCGGGCTGGGCTCACAGGAGATGCCTCAGTGGACGGCGGCTGAGGCCCCGCGGGCCCTTCTCCCCCCAGCGCGGCCGACATCTACATCACGGAGCACTTCCACGGCTACGTCAGCAGCGGCCACCCCGAGGCCACGCCGCTCCGCGTGATGTACACGGACCGCCCGCCGGGCCAGACGGACGCGGCCACTCTGCGGTACTGCTGCCTGACCGCGGACGGCCGGGCCTTCCGCCTGCCCACGCGGGCCGAGCTGGAGCGGCACCGCCTCGTGGTCACCACCACCTCCCAGGCCCGCGAGCTCAGGGTGCCCGCCGGCTTCTTCTCGCACATCCTCATCGACGAGGCCGCCCAGATGCTGGAGTGCGAGGCGCTCACCCCGCTGCGCTACGCGGCGCCCCGCACCCGCGTGGTGCTGGCCGGCGACCACATGCAGGTCACGCCCAAGCTCTTCAGCGTGGCGCGGGGCCGGGCGGCGGGGCACACGCTGCTGTACCGCCTCTTCCAGCTCTACCAGCAGGAGGCGCACGAGGCGGCCCGGCGCAGCCGCGTCATCTTCCACGAGAACTACCGCTCCACCGAGGCCATCCTCAGCTTCGTGTCGCGGCACTTCTACGTGGCCAAGGGCAACCCCATCCACGCCAGCGGGCGGGTCCCTCGCCACCCCCAGCACTACCCGCTCATGTTCTGCCATGTGGCGGGCAACCCCGAGCGTGACCTGTCAAGGACGTCCTGGCTCAACACAGCTGAGATCGCCCAGGTCATCGAGAAGGTGCAGGAGGTCTACGCCACCTGGCCCCCCTGCTGGGGCAGCCGGGAGCAGAGGCACATCTGCGTGGTGTCCCACGGCGCCCAGGTGAGCCCCGGCCGCCGGGACCGCCTTCCTCCCCCGCTCCCGGCAGAGAAGCTCGGAGCACGGGGTCTCTGTGCGGTCTGGGGGACCTGCGTGCCCCCCGGCGGGGCCTCCTCAGCCTCCGTGAGGGCGGCTGAGGCGTTCATCTTCCAGGGACCGTGTGGGGCTTGAACCCTGCGATTGGTGCCAGGGCTGGGCGGCTCAAAGGCAACCAGGGCATGGGGGCCAGTGTCCCGGCCTTGCCAGGGACCCTCACTGCACACCGAGCGCTCACCCAGGCCTGCTGGTCTACGTGTGTCTCCAGGTGAGCGCGCTGAGGCAGGAGCTGAGGAGGAAGGACTTGGGCCAGGTGTCCGTGGGCAGCTTCGAGGTCCTGCCAGGTGGGTGCTGGGGGGGCGGGGGGCGGGGGGCGAGGCAGGGTCGCCCTCCTGGCCCGGCCCGGCCTGACGGCACCCCCTCACAGGCCGCGAGTTCCGGGTGGTGGTGCTGAGCACCGTGCACAGCCAGCACAGCCTGCAGAGCCCCGAGGCCCCCGCCCTGGGCTTCTTCACGGACGCCCGCGTGCTCAATACCGTCATGACCCGCGCCCAGTCCCAGGTGGTGGCTGTGGGCGACGCTGTGGCCCTCTGCTCCTTCGGGGCCTGTGGCAAGCTCTGGAAGAGCTTCATCTGCGAGTGTGTGAAGCACCGCAGCGTCTTCCCCGAGGATCTGTCGCTGGCGCACATCGAGCAGGGTGTGGTCCACAGGCGGCACTGGGCCCTCAGAGCAGAGCCCATGCTGGCGGCCGTGGTGCGGGGCGCTGTCCCAGAGGCGGGGGCAGCCGGGGGCCCGGCTACGGAGCGCGCGGCCACGGAAGAGGCGGAGCTAGGGGCCGTGGCCCAAGGCCGTGCCTTCCTGTCCGGGACCACGGCCGCAGGAGACGCGGCCCCACGGACGACAGAGGCTGGGGATACAGCGTCGGGGTCTGCGGCCGGGGGGCGACCAGCAGCAGGGGACACGGAGGCGGAGGACGCGACATCCGAAGGGAGCTCAGCAAGGGGCGACGTGGCCCCTGGGGATGTGGCGGCAAGGCCGGCAGCCACGGAAAGCAGGGACCCCGAGGACCCTGAGGACTCCGACTCCGACTTCTGGCCTGACAGCGAGCTCAACGCTGACGACCCCATCCTACAGGAGCTGCTGGACGAAGGCCGGAAGGTGACGGTGACCGTCCGGGAAGATGGGCTTCTGGACACCGTTGCCAGGCCCGAGTCCCCGCACCAGGCCTGGGGGTACACGAACCTGCCGCGGGCCCGGCTGCGGAAACTGCTCCGCTCAGAGCCTCAGCGGTACCGCCACTGCGCCTTCGTGCAGGAGACCTTCGAGAGGGCGACGGCCTTCCCGCTGGACGACGTGGACCCCAGCCCCATCCAGGTCAGGGGGCGCTTGCGCTGCGGCATGGCCTTCAGCGGGGACGAGGTGCTGGTGGAGGTCCCTGCTGGAGACACGGACGCCTCGGGGAGGCTGCAGGGCCGCGTGGTGGGAGTGCTGAAGCGGAGACGCCGGGAGCTGGTGTTCGTGTGCCGCATGGATGAGTGGGACCCCCGCATCATGACCCCCATCGACGGCTCCGTGACGAAGATCTTCGTGGCCGAGCTGAGAGACCCCCTGCAGGTGCCCATCCACCGCGTCCTGAAGGGCCGCGTGCAGCGGGTGGGGCTCGAGCCGCTCCCGGCCGAGGCTCGGCGCAGCCGGCTCTTCCGCGTGCAGATCGTCCTGTGGCGGCAGCGTTTCTACTACCCGCTGGGCGTCGTCCTGGAGCTGCTGCCTGAGGCCAGCACCTGGGAGCAGGGCCTGCGCGCCCTGGACCTGGAGCACGGCCTGGGGAAGCCCTCGCCAGAGCTGGCCTCCACCTGCAAGGCCCCGCAGAAGCACCGGGCACCCGGCCGCCGGGAGGACTGCCGCGGCTTCCTGACCTTCACCGTGGACCCCCAGGGGGCTCGCAACCTGGACGACGCCCTCAGCGTCCGAGATCTGGGCCCTACGTACGAAGTGGCCGTGCACATCGCCGACGTGGCCAGCTCTGTCCCCAGGGACGGGGCTCTGGACATGGAGGCCCGCAGGCGGGGCACCGCGTTCTACGCCCCCGACCGGGAGCCGGTGCCCATGCTGCCAGACAGCCTCTGCCAGGACGTGCTCAGCCTCTTGCCCGGCCAGGACCGCTTGGCCATCTCCCTCTTCCTCACGGTCGAGAAGGGCAGTGACCAGCTCAAAAGCCTGCGCTTCGCGCCCTCTGTGATCTGCTCTGACCGCCAGCTGTCGTACGAGGAGGCTGAGCGTGTGATCAAGAGGCACCCGGGTGCCGGCCGGGAGCTGCCTGCCCGGCTGGACTCCGTGGAGGCCTGCGTGGCGGCCGCCTGCCACTTCTCCCGGGTGCTGCGCCGGCGCCGCCTGCGGACGGACTCCCACTACGAGCAGCCGGCCGAGGACTGTGTGCTGGGCTTCCGTGTGGCCCACGTCATGGTCAAAGAGTACATGATCCAGTTCAACAGCCTGGCGGCCGAGCTCCTGGTGAGCAGTGAGCGCACGCGGACGGTCACGCCGCTGCGCTGGCAGCCCGCACCCAGTGACCGCCAGCTCGCAGCCCTGCGCGAGAAGCACGGAGAGCTGGTGCCCCTGTCGCTGCACCTCCGCCACCACCTGGGGGGCCACGGTCCCCCCGCCACGCAGCTCTGCCTGCTGGCCTCCCTGTGGAGGCAGGTCCAGCTCGCAGCCTGTGCCCACGACGGCGACCGTCTGGCGGACCTCGTCACCACGGATGACATGCACCCTTCCCTGGCGCCCGTGGCCCTCGACCTCCGCAAGGCCCTGGGCCGCTCCACATTGGGCCGCTCCCGCCAGGACGAAGGGCAGGCGGCTGGCCACTACGGGCTGCAGGTGGACCAGTACACGTGGGCGACCTCACCCATCCGCAGGTACCTGGACGTGGTGCTGCAGCGGCTGATCCTGCTGGTGCTGGGCCACGGGGGCTCCGCCTACTCCGCCAGGGACATCGACGGGCTGTGCCAGGAGTTCAGCCTTCAGCACGGGCGCGCCCAGAGCTACGAGCGCCGGGCCCGGAGCCTGTACCTCGCGGTCCAGCTCAAGGCCCAATCGCGCAGCAAGCTGGGCTTCGCGCTGGACGTGGAGGCGGGCACCCGCTGCTTCAAGGTGCTCTTCCCTGCCAACCGCGAGAGCCTGCCCGACCCGTGCCCCGTCTACCACCGCGCCCTGCAGCTGGCCGAGCACCCCTGCCGCCTGGCGGGGCGGCCGGGCCTGCGGCTGTCATGGCGGCGCCGCATCTACTCGGTGCAGGCCGACCGGCCGCGCTCCCCGCCGCCCGGCGCGCTGCTCGACCCGCACACCCGGCCCGTGGACGCCGCCCTGTGGCAGCAGCTGCTGCAGCTGGTGGGGGAGCAGCGGTGGCCGCAGGCCGCGGCCCTGGTGCAGGAGCGCGGTGCCGCGGAGCCCCGGCGGCGGGAGCTGGGGCAGGTGCGGCGGAGCCCCGGCGGCCACTTCGTGGAGGTGGTCCGGGAGCTGGGCCCGGGGGACACGCTGCAGGTGCAGCTCAGCGCCACGCTGCAGCGCGGGTTCCTGGCACCGACCCTGCAGCTGTGGACCGTGGCGCCCGGCCTCACCCTCTGCCTGGAGCACGCGGAGCGGCCGGGTGACTGCTTCTCGGGCCAGACGCCCCGGGCGGGGCGGGACTGGTACCCGGACGTGGGCGAGTACCGCGGCGTGTGGGGGCCCTTCTGCTCCCTGGAGGCCGCCACGGGCGCGGTCGCGGAGAACGACTCCGTCACGCTGCAGCACGTGAGGGTGTTCTGGGACGCAGAGCGGACGCCGCGGGGGCAGCTGTGGGGCACCTTCTCCCTGGAGCCCTCCTTCCTCGGTGAGCACTGCACCGACCTCAGTTTCAGGCACTGCTACCTGTGCATCCGGCTCGAGGGGCTGCCGGCCGGGCCCGATGCTGGGCCCGGCCAGCCTCCCCCGGCCGCCCCGGCCTGCAGGCCCAGCACTGGGCCCTTCCTGAGCATCGACCCCGACACGTACACCTGGGTGGCCCATGGGCTGACAGAAGCCCGGGACTTGAGAGAGAGCCAGGCGGACCGGCAGGAGATCCCCAAGGAGGTGCGCTTCTTCATCCAGCACATGGCCATGGAGAAGGTTCCAGAAGAGGTGCTGAGGCCTGACACCCGTTTCACCATTGAGGTGCTGCCCAGGCAGCTTCCTGACGTGTGAGTGGCGGGGTGGGTGGAGGACCTGCCGGGTCCCCTCGTTGGTCAGGGGAAAGCTCCTGAGGCTGTGGCCCCTCCCTGGGGGCAGCCCCGTTGACGTTCCGGTGTCATCTCACTGCCGCCTGTCCCCAGCCGCAAGGAGGAAGCCGTGTATGGGCTGACGGACAAGTTCCCGCTGGTCAGCAGCATCGCTCTGGGCCGGCCCATCCCTGTGCACGGCCCGCAGGCCCTCTGCAGGGGTAGGTCCCTCCAGCTTGCCCATGTCCCCTCAGCATGCCTGGGTCCTGCCCGGGGCCCCTGCTCAGGGAGGCCTACCCTTCTTTAGGGACCTACAGCAGGTTCCTGAAGAAGCAGACGTTTGACCTGCCCGGATGCCGCCACACGCTGAACCCCAGCCAGAACGGGGCCATCCGGGAGGCTCTGAGGAAGCCGTTCACAGTGATCCAGGGCCCTCCAGGTGGGGCTCACGCCGGTGCTGGTGACGCCTCGGGCCGCCGGGGTGGCTGGGCAGGCCCCCCCCCGTTCATGGCATACTCTGCCTGCAGGCGCGGGGAAGACGGTGGTGGGCTTCCACATTGTGTTCTGGTTTCACAAGTCAAACGAGGAGCAGGTGGGGGCCTGCGGCCCCCCCAGTGGGGAGAAGCAGCCGGGGGGCCCCTGCATCTTGTACTGCGGCCCCTCCAACAAGTCGGTGGACGTGCTGGCAGGTGCGCTGGGCTGGTCGTGCGGGGGCCCTGCCCGCGGACGCTGCCCCGGGGCGCCGCCCCTCACACCCTGCCGCCCCTAGGGCTGCTCCTGAGCAGGAGAACGGAGCTGAAGCCCCTTCGAGTGTACAGTGAGCAGGCGGAGGCCACGGAGTTCCTGATGCCGGGCGTGGGTGGCAAGGATCTGCCCAAGAAGACCCCTCGGGAGGGGCGTCCCAACCAGACCCTCAGGTGAAGTCTCTCCACTGTCTGTCTGTGGGTAGAGGCAAAAGGCCCCCCGTCCTGTGTCGGACAGGGGTTAACACAGGGCTTCACGGATGTCCCCCTGCCCCTCGCCCCCCCAGGAGCATCACCCTGCACCACAGGATCCGGCAGGCTTCCAACCCCCACGCACCACACATCAGGGCATTTGACGCCCGGCTGCAGGAAGGGGAGGTCTTTTCCAAGGAGGATCTCAGCTTGTAAGCAGTTAGGGCCATGGAGCTGCCTTCTGCCATGGAGGTGGCGGGGCGGGGGGTGGGGGGGTGTCCCTGGATGACCAGACGGTGACCCCACGCAGGTACAAGACGGTCCTGGGGCAGGCACGGAAGTTCGAGCTGGACCGGCACACGGTCATCCTGTGCACCTGCTCGTGCGCGGCCCTCGCCAGCCTCAAGAAGCTGGATGTCCGGCAGATCCTCATCGATGAGGCTGGCATGGCCACAGAGCCGGAGACCCTCATCCCTCTGGTGAAGTTCCCGAAGGCTGAGAAGGTGAGTGAGGCGGGCGGGGGCTGGAAGCCCCGGCAGCTGCCCTGGGCCTGGTCTGCCGCCTAGGAGGGCGGCGCTGCTGTAGCGGCCGAGTGGCAGTGGCCCTGGAGTTGGGCGCCTCTGGGACCGGGGGTATCAGGACCATGCCTGCCTGCCCCTCCAGGTGGTTCTCCTTGGGGACCACAAGCAGCTGCGGCCTGTGGTCAAGAACGAGCAGCTGCAAAACCTGGGGCTGGACCGCTCTCTCTTCGAGAGGTACCACGCGGAGGCCTGCCTGCTGGACACACAGTACCGCATGGTAAGCCGGCCCTGCCTCGACTCCCGCCCAAGGTGTGCTCCGAGGCCGGGGGTGCCAGTCGGGTCACTGCCCAGGCCCCTACCTCCTGGGTCCACCCCGGCCTTGTCATGGGGCCACAGCAGGCCCCCAAGACCACAGCTCTTGGCCCCGGGACAGGTGGCCAGGTGGCCTGCTCTGGCTCACCCCTGCCTTGCAGCACAAGGACATCTGTACCTTCCCGTCCGTGGAGTTCTACAAGGGGGCGCTGAAGACCTGGCAGGGCCTGAGGCGGCCGCCCAGCATCCTCGGCCACGCCGACAAGGAGAGCTGCCCTGTCATTTTTGGCCATGTGCAAGGCCATGAACAGAGCCTGCTGGTGTCCACAGAGGAAGGGAATGAAAACTCCAAGGCCAACCTGGAGGAGGTAGCCGAGGTGGTGAGTGTCAGTGAGACCTTCCCTGGTGCCCCTTGATCAGGGAGAGCTTCCTGGAGGAGGAGGCAGAGGCACTGAGGGAACAGGTGAGGCTTCGGTGCCCAGGGTTAGCTTCGACAGCACCCTCTCGGTCCCGCAGGTCCGCATCGCCAAGCAGCTGACCCTGGGCAGGACAGTGGAGCCCAAGGACATTGCGATTCTCACTCCTTACAACGCTCAGGCTGCGGAGATCAGCAAGAGGCTTGTGCGGGAGGGCGTCGCAGGAGTGACTGTGTGCTCCGTCACCAAGAGCCAGGGTGAGGGTGGCTCTGGGGCAGAGGGAGCGCGGGCCAGCGGGTCACGAGGGTGGATGCAAGCAGCTGGGTCAGCGACGGCCGACAGGGGCCTCAGCATGCCTGCCCAACCGCGCAGGAAGCGAGTGGCGCTACGTGCTGGTGAGCACAGTCCGCACGTGCCCGGAGAGTGACCTGGACCAGCGGCCGACTAAGGGCTGGCTTAAGAAGTTCCTGGGCTTTGTTGTGGACCCCAACCAAGTGAACGTGGCCATCACCCGGGCCCAAGAGGGACTCTGCCTCATCGGTGGGACTGCTTGGCTAGAGGAGGGCTGGGGCGGGGCTCCTCCCTGGGGGCGGGGCTCCTCCCGAGGGCGTGGCTGCTTGGCTGGGGGAGGGAAGGGCTGGGGCTGGGCTCCCCGTGGGGGCGGGGCTCCCTGGCTGAGGGCTGGGGGAGGGCTCCTCCTGAGGGCGTGGCTGCTTGGCTGGGGCGGGGCGTACCCTGGACTCCTCTGCCCTCTCCCCGCCCCTGCAGGAGACCACCGCCTCCTGCGTTGTTGCCCTCTCTGGCGTAGATTCTTGGACTTCTGTGAAGCCCAGCAGAGCCTTGTGGCCGCCAACCAAGTGCAAGTTCGGAGGAGGCCAGCCGTGTCTCACTGAAGAGTCCTCTCCACATACCCACTGCTCTCAAGCCGCCAAGACTTGGAGGGCAACTTCTGTGCCCTCTTCTGAGGGCTCCTCGCCAGGCACCACTCAGGAGCGTCCCGTGTGCCTTCAGTGGGCGCTGCTGGCCACCCCGCCTACCGGCCTGGGTTTCTGAGGCCGACTTCTGAGCAATAATCTCCTTCCGGAGTCGTGGCCTCCCCCAGGGCGGAGAGCAGCCAGGCCCCAGCCTGCCCTGGGGAGGAGCCTCCTCTCCCCACCGAGCCTTTCCACCGGAGATTTGGTGACAGGGGACATCTCGGGGGTCAGGGGCTGGGGAGAGGTCCTCTGGACCCTCTGGTGTTGCTGGGAAGGCTTGGGGTCAGAAGGAAATCCTGCTGAAGCTACTCTTTGGTCTTTGGACCCATCCCTGAGCGCACTGGAGCTCAGCCTGTCTTTCTTCCCTTTCTTTCTTTCCTCCTTTGTCTTCCTTCCTTCCTTCCTTCCCTTCTCTCTGGCTCCATGCCCAGTATGGGGCTTGAACTCATGACCCTGAGATTAAGAGTTGTGCCTTCTACCGACTGAGTTAGCCAGGTGCCCCTATTTTCTATTTTTAAAGAAACCGAAAGCCAGTGTCTCTGTTACTGGAACAGGTCCTTAGTCCAAACTTAGGGCCAAAGAGGCCTCCCTGGAAGAGAGGGCCTTTTCTGTCATCACTGCCCCACCTGATGGAGACCCATAGTCCTCCGTCGTAGCGGGAGGAAGGGCAGAGCAGAACCAGATGCCCGCCTGCCCCGCCTGGTCCAGGCCGTCTCCTGTGGTGTGTGGGTGGGGCCTGGGACTGAGGTGCCCCTGGATGGGCAGCCGTGTGCCTTCGCCCTGAGCTCTGCCTCCCCTCTGCAACCTCAAGCCTGCTCCCAGTTCAGGGCCTTTGAGACAACCTGTGCGTCTACCTTTGCACCCCAGCCCCCCTCTCCCTCCCCTCCCCCCTCCCTCCCCAGCAGCTCTGGCTCAGAGCCTCTGTCCCTCCACTGTCCCCATGGCCTGGGAGTTGCTGCAAACAAGCGCTTCCTCCTGGAGGGTCACCCCCCTCTGCGGCCTTGCAGAGCCCTCTGAGGGCGGTGGGGGAGGGGGAATGTGTCTTTGTGTTCAATTCTGATGTTTTCTACAAATCAAATGTCTACATTCCAATTTTTATATCTTTTCTTTGACTCTGTGTTATATGATTGATTAATAATATTATTATAAAGACCACTCTGAAAGTTCTTCTCACTTCTGGGTGTTTGGGGTTTTACTGGGGGTCAGGGAGAGGGGGCCCCTCCTCTCGTCCTGGTTCAGAGGGTGGCTACCGAGTCGCAGTCTGTCAAGAGTCCTGAGCCCATTCCAGTCAGACACTGGACACGCGAGCTCGGAGGGGCCCGTGTCGCCATGTCACAGCTGGGGACACAGCCGGCCTGGGACGTCTGTGCCAGCACAAAGGAGGCTGGGTAGGAGGCTGACGTGGTGGAGATGGGCTGCAGCCCTGAGCTGTGTCTGGTGATGCAGACAGGCCCTGCCTACTGAACTCTGACCCCCGGCAGGGCTGGCCGCACAGTCCAAGTCCAGAGTCCGCACGGCTGCCATCCTGCCGGGGTCCTGCGTGATCCAGGTTCTGGCCCTAGAACAGCACCCACCTCCTCCAGGCCAACGGGGGCCATTCAGGCTGCGGGGCGCTTGTGGCCGAGCCCCAGTGCCTCCGCCAGCACCAGCCTGGCGCCAGGGCCCTGGCTTCCCCGGGTGCCGCATGAGTGTCGGCCAGGATTGGGAGTCACAGAGAATCAGAGGAGTCTGTCGGGCCTGCGAGGGCCCCGTGCTCACTGTGAGGCTGCAGGGGGCCCGAGCAGCCTTGCCGGAGGAGCAGCCACGCAGGCTCCAAGAAGTTCTGCTATCTGTTGAAAAGCAATTGAAAGGAGGACCGACAGGCGCCCTGCGGCAGGAAGTCAGAAACTCTCAGCCTGGGGTCAGGGAGGGCTTCACAGAGGAGGCGGCGTTGACGACCTAAAGGCATGGGCGGCGATGAAGCAGTGCGGTCAGGCAGCTGTGCCCAGAGGTGGCGCTCTCGAGCCCGGGGCCGGTGGAGGGCTGGCCTCGCCGCAAAGAGAGGGTTTCAATTTAGGGGTGGTCTCGGTCGAAGCAGCGAACCAGGCGAGCCAGAGCAGAGAAAAAGCGCCCGGCCCTGTGCGCCGGCGATCTTCAAAGACTCAGAACCCCAGGCCCATACGGTGCGGAGGTCCCGTGGCGGGGACCTGGCCTCTGCACAGCCGCCTTCCTTGGTGAGGGCTGGAGGCACCCCCCACTCCAGCCTGCCCCCTTCTCGTTTGGACGGTGCCACCCGGCACAAACCCTGATCTCTGGTCCCTGGCCGGCTCTGGCTCCTCTCCCTGCCCTGCCCTCTCTGCCCTGTGCCCTGCCTCGACCTCCGGCCAGCACCCTGGCTCTGCCCGGGATACCCCCAAGCCCCTACCCCGGGGAAGCCTTGGCCACATGATGCCACAGGGTATGTGACAGTCTGACTCGACCCCCTGAGTGACAGGGGTCAGCAGAGCCATGCTGCACTAGCACGCAGTGGTCCAGCCACTGCAGAGGCCTGGGAGGACCCCGCCCCGCCTCCAGAGAGCACGGTCTATGGCTGGGGGTAGGTCCTGGGGCCTGTCCGACCGAGTTGGGGGCCTGCTCTCTCTGTCCAAACCACTTCTCTGCCAGTGGGGGAGAGAGTCCCTATTCCTGGTCACCCTGCCCTATGTTCTCAGAGGGCCTGCTGTCCCGGTGACCACCATGTTGTGGAGGGCAGTGCATGAGATGTCAGTGTCCCGAGAGACCCCCCGGCGGTGACCATGCCCCCCCGGCGGTGACCCATGCCCCCCCGGCGGTGACCCATGCCCCCTTGGCGGTGACCCATGGCGCTGACCCCCCTGGAAGTGACCCATTCACCTGCCCGAGCAGTGACCAAGAGGGAGCGGGCTGCTGGCCACACTGGCGGTCAGATGAGCACACCAGAGGGCGAGGACAGACTATTGAGACAATGATCTCACGGTTCGTGAGCTCGAGCCCCACACTGGGCTGCGTGCTGACAGTGTGGAGCCTACTTGGGATTCCCTCTCCCTCTCTCTACCTCCCCCCCTCTCAAAATAAATAAAACTTAAAATATATTTTAAAATAAAATAAAATGTCCTCTTGGCCTTGGTGCCCTGACTCCAGTCAAGCTGGAGCAGTAGTGTGGGGCATGACTGTCCCCATCGAGATTACTGTCCCCCCTGGAGACCCAGCCAAGGACACAGGAAATAGGCAGGACCAAGCCCGTGCCAACGTCACGTGGCGGGCCGTCGTGACGGAACGGGAAGGAGAGACGTGGGAGCGGCTGGGGTCCACGCGGGAGAGCCCTGGGAGGGGCTGTCGTCACTGCCGGAGGCAGCCCGTCGCCAGGGCGAGGCTCCTTTCTCGGGGTCAGCTCTCCTGGAAGGTCCAGCCCAGGGTCCCCCTGGGAAAGGGGGCCGGAGCCCGGGGGGCCTGGGGCTTGTGGGGAGGCTGGGCAGAGTTGGAAGAAGCACTCACACGGCTGCCGCTGCCCCTAAAACATAAGTCGGTTTGCTTCTTTAGTGGTGCGTGTGTTTATACTCCTCTTTATTAGTGGATAAATATTAGAAAATCATCTCTCGGAAAGTGTGGTCAGGGGCAGGCCTGGCTTGCCTGGCCAACGGGGGTGGGCCCTTCGGGGGGCGCCGGCCCGGTCTGCAGCGTGAGGCTGTCCCGCCAGGGCTCGTACACCAGCGCGTAGCTCCCCGCTCTCTTGACAGTGAACCTGTAGGAGCGGCTGGGCAGCAGGTTGTGGATGTCGAAGGTGCAGGCAGCCACGGGGATGATGCCGCCCTGCATGCGCTCCTGCTGCGTCCGCGGGTCCAGGAGCTGGAAGCAGAGCTCCACCTGCTCGGGCGCCCCCGGCTGGGTGGTGACAAACCAGCGCAGGCTGACCCAGTCCTCGTGGGCCACCGACTCCTTTCTGTCGAACATGACGGGCATCCTGGTGCTGAGCATGAGCCGGATGTGCGGGATCTTGGTGGCACTGATGTCGGAGACCAGGCGGTGCTTCATGTGCAGACGCCCAGGCACCATCATGGTCAGGAAGTTGTCCATGACAGCCGACAGGTCCGCCAGCCTCCGCTCCACCCCGCCCCAGCCCACCAGGAAGGGCTGCGGGTCGGGTGACTCCAGCAGAGCGTCCAGCTCGGCGCGGCCGCGGTCCAGCTGCTCCAGCAGGTCCCCGAGCAGAAGCAGCTGGATCTTGGTCTGGGCCATGCCCACCTTCTTCATGCGCTGGAACCTCCAGGGGTCGATGAACTGGAACATGGTGGTGGGCAGCATCAGTGGGTTCTGATCACCCAGGGCCAGGTGCTTGGGGAGGATCTCGATGTAGTAGGAGCACTTCTTGAGCAGCTCCAGGCGGGCATGGTGGCGCTTGAGCAGGTGGGGGCTCAGGTCCGAGGTGAGGAACTCGCGCAGGCCCGTGCGGCGCTCCATGTAGGTCCTCCAGGCCTCCGGCTCCAGCAGCTGCTGATCCTCTGCCTCCTCCACCTCCTCCTGGTCCAAGAAGGACTGGGGACTGTCCAGCTTCATCTTGTCCAGGCCCAGGCCTGTCACCTGGAAGCTCATTGTCTGGAAGCGGGGAGGGGGGTGGGGGGTGAGCTGAAAGTCACTGGGCCTCCGCCACCCGCCCTGTTGGAAAACAGGGGGCTGGTCGTGAATGAGTTCCGGCGAAGGGGCTGGTGGTGAGTGAGTTCCGGGGAAGGGGCCCGCTCTGCGCCAAGACCTACACCCTCCTGGGCCTTCCAGGGGCCCCCAGGCCCACTCCCTCTCCTTCCCCAGCCTCCCCAGCCCGCGCCCAGCGCCCAGCCTCCTGGCGCTTCCCCTTGCCTCGCCTACGGGAGCGGCGAGAGCCACGCGGCTGACCGACTGACTGTGCGCCCAGCGCGCGCCTCCGCGTCCAGCGAGTTGCCATGGGAACCTCGAGCCTTTGTGACGCCCCGCCCATCTCTCAGGGTGGGGCGGGAGCCTCGGGCCCGTTGGGGAGGGGGCGCTCTCTGGTCCCAACACTCGAAAAGGAACCGCTGGGGCCGCGGCCCCGCCCCTCCCCCCACCCCGGTCTCAAGTGCAGGGAACTATCCCGGGGCTTTGCTCCCGCGCCCCGGCTTGGGAACCACCTCGAGTGGCTATTCCTAAAGCTAAGCCCAAAGTAGAGTTCCCCAGAGAGGGGTAAACTGAGGCCGGCCGCCCCTCTGCGGGTACCCTGTCCCAGAGTCCTGTGGACACAGTGCTCACATGGGGCTGGGATGGGGCTGGGAGGGGTGCGGGGAAGGGGGCTCTGGCTCCTCTTCCCAGCCTGAGCGCTGCTCCAGGAAGCCCTGGGAGGACCCGGGGGAGTGGCAGTGACCTCGTGAGTGAACACTTGTCACCGCAGGGCAGGGCGTAGGCACCTGAGCAGCCCTTCGTGGGGCAGCAGGCTTCCTATCCGGCCTGTGTGGGGGGGGTGGGGGGTGGGGGGTGGTAGCTGACACTGGTCATCTGTCTGGGTCTGGACAAACAGGGTCTCTGCAGTTCCAGGGAGCCTGTCAGGGGGGTTCCCGGCCCCCTCGGCAACCCCGTCCGTAGCCCCTGCCGGGCTCAGGACCTCTGGGCTCTCTCAGCAAGGCTGGGGCCACTGTCAGGCAGTAGTCAGTCTCAGCCGCCCAAGACACTAGTTGTCCCCGCTTGGGGAGGATGGGGGAGGGAGGGATGCCATCCGTGTTTCTGTCCCCAGTGCCCTTTCAGGACAGGGCATCTGTCCCCCAGCTCCCGGCCAGTCTGCTCTGTGTCCAGAGCCTCCCTCCACTGCACGCCGCCCCTCCGGGTGGCCCCACTCTTGAGGGCAGGCTTCCTGGCTAGGCAGCCATGGGTGCATCCTCAGGGCCTGGGCGTGGAGTCCCAGGAAGCAGGACCTGGGGAGGGAGCCGGGGGGTGTGTCTGCCCGGCTCTCTCTGTTCTGGGCGTCGGTAAATGTGAGCTGTTGGTGTTGTTATTCAGAGGTCTGAGGATTATTTGGAAAGGGGGGTCCTGTCTGAAGTTTGAGGGGGAGGCTGGCACTGGAGAGGGGGGCAGGGGAGGAAGGTGCCCCCCCAGCCTGCCTACAGAGAGGGACAGAGGCACCCTGTGCCCACCGTGCTTTTGGGCCAGGCATGCCTGGGACTCCTGCCACCTCCTTGGTCCTACCCCCTTTTTCTGTTTAACTTTAAAAAAAATTAACCTCTTTTTTTTTTTCTTTTCAAAATTTTATTTAAATTCTAGTAAAATATCAAACCCTTAATTTCGAGAGCACTAGGTTCACACTCAGCGGTAAGAGGTGCCACGGCGCGCCCGGGCGTTCTTGCCCCGTTCCCCCAGCAGAAGCGTCTGTGAGAACATCCGGACACGACGGTCACTCAGGATAGTGATGGTGACGCAGCAGGTGCAGGACGGCCCCCCCCACCCGGGGCCCTCACAGGCCTCCTGCAGCCCCCCGCCCCTCCTTCCCCCAGCGGCCACATGTCTCTCGCTGTGTCCTTCCCAAACGCCGTACAGAACAGCGACACGCCTCTGCGGACGGGCTCCTTCGCCGGACAGACTTCCTTTCGCCGCGGAGCAACAGTGCCTGGCATGGGTGGACCAGTCTGCCCAGCCCTGTCTGTGGCCACCAGGCTGTGCCGTCCCTGGGCCACAGGAGCCGTGAGGGTGGGGGGCCGGGCGGGAGTGAGATCATGGAGTGGGGGGAGAGCTCACGTCTACCACAGGCCCCGTCATGTGTCTCCGGAAGATGGGCCCATGGTGTGGGGCTCCGGGCTGCTGGCCTCAGCCTGAATACCCAGGAGGCCCCCCCTCACCCCAGCAGATCTGGTCTGAACCCTCATGAGCCCTGCAAATGCGATGCTCTCCAGGACCAGAAAATGGAGGCAGAGAGGTCTAGCACCTTACCCGAAATCACACAGCTAGTGAGCCCACAGCAGCGTTAGAACCCTGTCATCTGACGCCATTCAGGGTTCGGGGTCCTCTCCCCCATTCACCCCTGCACTCCCAGCCCCATCCAGCACTGTCTCTGTGGTGAGGGCCGATGGAGGGGGTGAGTGGCAGAGTCAGGGCAGGGGCCGTCCTGGGGGCCCGGTGCTGTATCAGGTGGATGAGGGGGGGAAGGGAGGGGTGGGTCCCGAACCTGGAGGCTTGCGAGTGGGCAGGCGGCCCCGAGGGCCAAGGTGGGCGCAGGGGGCTCTCGCCGCTGGCTGCCCGATGCTGGGTGTGTGAGGCCAGGGCTGTCGGGGGGTTTGCGGGGTGAGGGGACGGAGGAGCGCCCGGGCAGGGGTGGGGTGTTCCCTGAAGAGCCCGCTGCATGGGGCAGATGCGGGGGAGGACCTGTCCTGGTCACCGGGAGGTGGGCCAGGCCTTCTTTGTGAGCAGGGTCCCCGCCTCCCAGCACACGTTCCTGCTGGAAAATGTCCCTTGACGAGGTGGACAGAACCTGGTCTCCTCATCCGTAGGGTGCCGTGGAGGTGTCTCTAGTGGGGGCGGGGTGGACAGCCCACGGGGCTCTTTCCTTTGGGCACCAGGCCTGGGGCCAGAGGCCTGAGGAGGATCCCTGCCTGCCCTGCCCCGACGGCAGGGCGGAATGTGCTGAGTCCGAGAGGCTGGGACTCTGGGGCCTGGAGGGACTGGGAGTGTCCGGGAGGAATCTGTGTCCCGCGCTCTGAGCACTTGACCCCAAGCATGGTCAGCACAATAGGACCCTCCCGGGACGTGAAGAGGCCTCCCTGCGGTCAGGTGGATCAGAAACAGGAAGCATGGCTTCCCTGGAGGAGAGCGGCATAGCTATAAAGGATTCAGGGGGTCCGGGTAGGGACGCAGCCGTGAGCACGGACGGAAGGGCGTGGGTGCGGTGCCAGGCTCACCCGGAGGCTGGGGGGGTAGAAGCTTCAGGCCCTTCCAGGGCCTTCCCCGACTTTGTAAGCAGCCTCCCGTCTTCTCAGTGACCACCTCGGACGGGATGAGTCCCGACTGCTTAGGGCCCCCTGCGGCTCATGCTATCGCTGCCCAGGTCGGTCTGTAGCTTGTAAGCGGTCCGTCCAGATGCGCGGCCCCAGGGTGGGCTTGGAGAGATGCGCCTGCTGCAGGCCGGGCCGGGCAGGCGGCTGTTTGGCTTCTCAGTGACCAGTCATCACAGCCGTTTGGTGGCCCTGTTCAACGTGGGACATGAACGTCAGGCATCGATCCAGAGCGGGGTCGGGGAGGAGGGGTCTGCGGCTCTCACAACAGGGGTGTGGGCTCAGTAATGACCGCTGGGCGCCAAAGTGGCTGAGCTGGGGAGAGGCCAGCCAGGGGAGGGGCATGCGGCTGCCTGGTCCCCCCCACCCCGAAACAGAGGCCAGCCGGGGCAGTGGGCAGGGCATGCTTCGCGTGCAGGGTGCTGAGTAAGGGGGTGGCACAGGGCCTCTCTGCCATTGGCACCCCAGTTCACATCCCTGAGGAGGGGGTCAGACATCAGAGCCTCCCCTCCCTGTTGTGGTCCTCGGGCCCAGAAGATACGTGGCCCCATCATCCGTGCAGCACCCACTCTGTGCTCACCCGGCCCTCTCGCCTGAGGTCCCGGGATACCCCCCCACCCCCACCCCACGCCGGACGTAGACTTGGCTGCAGAGGCTCCTGGCCGAGCAGGTGAGGCTGTCCTGCGTACGGTTGTTAACGTTGAGCGATTTGGCCAACACTGAAAGAACCAGTTTTCCACGCAAAGCCGGGTCACTGCCAGGCGCAGCGCCGTCTGCCTCCGCTGAAGGCAAGGCTCGGGTCAAGGGCCGGCGTGTGCTCACTTGAGCGTGACCCCTTGCGCGCCCCCCGACCGCGCCCCGTCGTCCTCCCACCTGGCCCACGGCCCCGCCCCGCAGCCCCGCCCCCGCAGCCCCAAGACCCCTCCCCCCGAGGCGGGTCCTGGGGACGCGGCCGCCCCAGCCCCGGAGAGCGGCTGTGAGCAGTTGGGGAGCAGCCGTGGTGTGGCCACCCTGCCCCACCCGGGTCTGAACCCCAGCCCGGGAGGCGGACGCCTCGTCGGAGAGCTCTCTGGAGTGACTGTGGCCCACACTCGGCGCCACCCGCCGTCCCCGCCGGCCCGTGGCCCGGAGCCCTAAGTCCCGCCGCTGCGGCCGCTGCCCTGCAGGGCCCTGGGTTCGGCGTGGGACGCCCCGGAGCATGGAGCCCTTCCTCAGAAAGCGGCTGACCTTCCTGTCCTTCTTCTGGGACAAGATCTGGCCGGCGGGCGCGCCGGACGACGGCGTCCCGGGGCTCCCCGACCCTGAGGCCCGCGCGGAGCCGGAGCCCCCCGCCGCCCAGCCCCGCAGCTCCCCGGCGCGCGCGCAGCTCTTCAGGGCGCTCTACGACTTCACCGCGCGGTGCGCGGAGGAGCTGAGTGTCAGCCGTGGGGACAGGCTCTACGGCCTCAAGGAGGAGGGCGACTACATCTTTGCCCGCAGGCTATCCGATCCGCCCAGTGCTGGGCTGGTGCCCATCACCCACCTGGCCAAGGCCACCCCAGAGGCGCTCTCCGACCAGCCGTGAGTATCACCCTGCTCTGCAGCGTCAGGAGCAAGGACAGGATTGAGTCCTAGGATGACATGTCCCCATCCATCCTTCCTTCCTCCCGTCCCGCCCTCACTCCTTCCCTTCTGTGGCCCGGACCCTCCAGGCCTTGCCATGCAGGGGTGAGCGGGCACCCAGGGGAGGTGCACACACACCAGTACGCCCTGGTCCCCCCGAGAGGGACAAGGGCAGTGATCCAGCAGGAGCGGTGAGGTCCGGTACCGAGTAAGCTGGACACTTGTACACACGCCACCAGCCAGGCACCCAGCCTCGGTCACTCTGGGGCCCTGTCCAGCCAGCCAGGGCCTCCTGCCTTCACAGAGGGATTCAGTCCAGTGAAGGGAGCGTTCTAGGGTCTTCCAGTCCACATTAGCCGAGTGGTCATTACTTAGAGGGCACGGGCTACGGTCAAGTGAGACACCACACGCCCCCCTCCCCCCTGAGCTCCTGATCGGGACCTAAGTGAGCAGAGGGGCCAGATGCTGTGAGGGGTGAGGGGGGTGACATGCTGAGTCAGCCTGGGACACTGGCTAGGGAGGCAGAGATGCCACCCCCAGCTCCGGCGTGCATGGAGGTGGCGTGCTGGGTGAGAACAGGCCAGAAGCCGGCTGGTGAACAGGCCCAGCTGCCCAGACCTCACACTGACCCTGGTTTCTTATCCTGTGCCCAGCTAGGCTGGGGCTGAGCCCTGGGCACGTCCTCTGCAAAGCAGCCCTGGGCCTCGGTCTCATGCAGGTCATCTCCAGTGTCCTGGGGGTTTGCACGTGGCACGGAGAGCCTGAGTCCTAGGAAGGCATCCTCTGAGGGGACTCCCACCCAGTGAGCAGCCTGCTGGGAGCGATGGGAGGGACCAAGCAGCCATTCTGACGGGGAGGGGGCCACAGTCACTCCAGGTGTGGAGGACAGGTCCCAAGAGCCACTCTTAGAGGCGGCTGGCAGGGCTGGGGGGCCGGAGGGGGGCAGTGCCGGGAGGAGGCAGTAATGACTGTTTGCCTGGGCAGGGGATGAAAGGGCTGACCACACTCAGGGTGTCATTATCCCCGGACACCCAGCTGTCGGTCCTCAGGGCCAGACTGGCTGGGCAGGGGGAGGAGCCTCATTCTCAGGGTTCAGGGTTGGCCTCTGCCCCACCCCAGGGAGAGACTCCCGAGAACATCCTGAAGCTCAGGGGTGCAGAGGGCCTCAGCCTACCCTCGGCCCTTGGTGTGGGGCTGGGGCACGGCCTCGTGCGTCTCCTGTCCCCCACAGCCCTGCTGTCCTGTGAAGTGCCTCTGCAGCCTCTGAAGCGCTCCCGGCTGGCGGGACCCCCAAGGCAGGGTCCGGCTGCAGGAGGCCCTGCTGGGGGAGCCCCGCCTCAGGAGGCTGCACCTCCTGTTCCCGAATCAGCGTGGTGGAAAATGAGGCTGCGGGCGGGTTTGGGTGGCTGTCCCTGAGCCTGCTGCCAACTAAGTCTGGTCCCAGGATCCATGTCCGAGTGTCCTTGACCCTTCTCTGCCCTGTGTGATGGTCTTCCTCCTAGTGTTTCTGGGGCCTCTGCCTCTCTGTCGGCCATCACCCCACCCGTCCTGTCTCCATCTCTTCCCTCTCCCAGCCTCCCCCCCCCGCCCCGCCCCAGGGTTGGTCATGTTAGTTCCTCGCTCCCCTCCTGGAGCTCTCAGGTACCCAGAGCTCCTCTGTGCCCGGTGCAAGCCTGCCTCTGTCTCCCTCCTGCCAGGCGCTGGCCTCATGCTGGCCTTGCCCTGGCCCCCGGCGGCATCTGTCTGTGCGGGACAGCACAACTGTGACCACCCAGGCCCCTCTTTTTCAGGACACCCCTGCCTTGTGTCGATTCACTTTGAGTCATGCCTTGGGTCCCCTGGGATAACTGGGTCCCGCGTGTGCGGGTGGGGGTCAGAGGTGACCCCCCCAGCCCCCAGAACCCTGAGGTTCCCCCCATCAGAGTGGATGAGAGCCACGCTCACAGGCCCATCCACGAGTGACTGTGGCTCTCCCAGGCCTCTGGGTCCCCCGAATCTCCGGGACGCAGGAGCCTCCGGGGCAGGAAGCTGACTCAGCTATAGGGTTCCCCGGCCTGGGCTTTGGGAAGCAGACACAGGCAATGGGCTGGGGCCTGGAGCTTTTCCATTTTCCTTCCAAGAATGTGGAGCAGGGAGCCGCACTTGGTGTGACCCAGGTGGGCTGCGGCCCAGATGGGGTGTCAGGCGGGGGAGCCCCAGGCAGGCCCTCACCCCCTCCTGCTCCGCACTCAGGCGCGTGGGCTCCTGGTACCCGGGCACCCTACTCAGACGGAAGTGGGCATCCGGTGCCCGGAGCGTCCCAGTGTGGGGGGGGCGTGGGGGGCCCTCAAAGGCAGGTGTGCCGCGCGAGCTTCGAGCCTCCTCCCGCCTCTCCGGCTCTGCCGCCCAGCCTGGCTCAGCGGCTGCCGCAGGGCCTTCCTGGCCAAGCTTCCGTCAGCCACACTGGCGGCCCCTCGGGCAGGTGGGCGGTGCCCGGCCAGGTGTGCTCATGGTCCTCCACGTGCCCTGCTCCCCGGGGCCCCCGGCTCCTGCCAGCCCCTCCCCCAGGGGGCTCTGCAGGCTGGAGTCTGGCAGGTTTGCGCTTGGCAGGGACTGGTGGTCGTTTTATGAGCAGGGCTGGAGGAGAACCTGCGGCCGAGGACTGTGGACAGTGTCTCAGGTCCTTGCTGGTGGCCAGCCTGAGGGGTCCCCCTGTCCCCTCCCAGACAGCTCCAGAGGCTGGGCACCGAGGGCCGGGACCCGGGTGCACCTTGTGCCCGAGAAGACAATGGGAGTCGGGCGCCCGGGCCTCTGGCCGGTGTGGGGGCAGGGGTGGCCCGGGCTGGGCCTGCTGGTGACCCCCCGCCCGCTCTCGCAGCTGGTTTTTCAATGGCATCGGCCGCGCCCGGGCCCAGCAGATGCTCCTGTCTCCGGCCAACGCACCGGGGGCCTTCCTCGTCCGGCCGAGCGAGAGCAGCCGCGGTGACTACTCGCTCTCAGGTGATTCGGCGGCCGCTCGTGCCTCTGTCCCGGGGCCGAGGCTGCGCCAGGATGCCCTGGCCTTGGGGCAGGTGCTCCCGGGTCTTGCTGGCGGCACGTGGAGCTTGAAGGCGCCTGGTCGTCTTCCCTGCTGTGCTTCTGGGCCTTCCTGGCCTGCGCGGCCGCTCGCCCATCGCTCACCCTCCCGTCCTTCATCCCTCACTCTCGGACTCGGCCTTGTGTCCACTGAGCGACCTCCCCCGTCCCCCCGGGCTCTGCGGGCCCTGTGGCCAGCGTCCCGCAGGCCCCTCTCCCTGGGCTTCTGGCTGGCGGCTGCCCACGCCCCCTCCTTTTCCATGGGGCCCGCGAGGCCGGGTCCGAGCCCGGCCCGGGGAAGGTTGGGGCGGCCATCTGGCTGGGGTGGTGGGAGGGCGTGGGGCAGGCGGCAGCCAGGAGGCCTTCATCTGTGCGCCCTCACAGTCCGGGCCCAGGCCGGCGTGCGCCACTACCGCATCTCCACGGCGGCCGGCGGGCTCTACCTGCAGAAGGGCCGGCTCTTCCCCAGCCTGGAGGACCTGCTCGCCTACTACAGGGTCAACTGGAAGCTGATCCACAGCCCGCTGCTGCAGCCCTGCGTGCCGCAGGTGGGTGGGCCGCCCCCCTCGCCCCTGCCCAGCACATGTGCAGGGGTGTGAGCGAGGCCCGGGCCCAGGCCCGTCTCTGAGTGTGGCTGGGAGGACTGGGTCTACCCCTCCACGCCCGGCCAGGGCCCTGCCTGGGGTCGGGTTTGCTCTCACAGGTATAGTGTCTCTGTCCCAGAGACCCCTGGCCGCCCCCTCCCCCTCATACCCAGCTTTGAGGGTGGGGGTGGGGGTGAGCACCAGGACAGGTGTAGGGAGGTGTCTGGGGACGGTGCCTGCCTGCAGGCCCAGGCGGAAGCTGTAGGAGGAGACGCCAGTCCGGGCCAAGCGCATTTGTGCCCGAGCAGGAGCCCCCAGGCCACCACGCAGGAGCCGTCCTGCCAGGGGCCAGGCAGCCATCCAGTTGCTCCGGTTTCTAATGACAGTCTGGCCGGGCGCAGGGATGAGTGCGTGTGGGAGGAGGCCCCCCTGCAGCATAGGGCCACTTGGATCCCGGAGCGGCCGGGCCAGACTTCCGGAGCACTGCACCCGGCTCCCCAGGCCTCCGCCAGGTGGGCGCTGGGCGTGAGCTGCGGCAGAGGTGCTGCAGGCTGGGCGCTCCAGGAGGAATGGTCCCCTCTGTCCAGGGAGCAGCAGGCAGAGGCGCCGAGTGCCCCCCACCTTCGCAGCAGCCCCCCCTGCAGGACGAGTGGGAGCGGCCGCGCTCCGAGTTTGCCCTGCAGAGGAAGCTGGGAGAAGGCTACTTCGGGGAGGTGTGGGAAGGCCTGTGGCTCGGCTCCACGCCCGTGGCGGTCAAGGTCATCAAGTCAGGTGGGTGAGGCCTGCCGCCCCTGCCCTGACTTCTGACCCCTCGCGCCCCGGGGCAGCGCAGGGTGGCACGGGCGGGGCCTGGAGCGGTGCCTGTCCCGCAGCCTACATGCAGCTCGCAGACCTCGCCAAGGAGATCCAGACCCTCAAGAGCCTGAGGCACGAGCGCCTCATCCGGCTGCACGCCGTGTGCTCGGCCGGCGAGCCCGTGTACATCGTCACCGAGCTCATGCGCAAGGGCAACCTGCAGGCCTTCCTGGGCAGTGAGTCCCCGCCCCCGCCCCCAGGCCGGCCGCTCGGGCCTCTCACGGCGCGCCCGGCTCAACTGTCAGGCCTGGGCTCCGGCCCACGGTGCGTCCGGGCCCCGGGGCCCATGCTGTACCTGGCGGAGGGCACTCAGCACTGTGGCTCCAGGCTGGGCCGGGTGCACGTGGGGTGGGGCCCGTCCACGTCAGCAGCCCCGAGCGCCTTCCCTGCCGTGGCCCCTCTCTGTGTCTGGTCTCTCCCGGGGGCCCAGGCAGGCTGCCTCACCGAGTGGTCCCCGCACAGCGGTGACCCTGCAGCCTTGGCGGGTGGCCCTGCTCTCACCTCCTCTTAGGGTGGGGACACCGAGGCACAGAGAGAAGTGACCGGTGCAGACACGTGCCCCTGACCATCGGCCTTGCCCTGCAGGCCCCGAGGGACAGGCCCTGGGCCTGCCTCTCCTTCTGAGCTTTGCCTGCCAGGTGGCCGAGGGCATGAGCTACCTGGAGGAGAGGCGCATTGTGCACCGCGACCTGGCCGCCAGGAACGTGCTTGTGGGCGACGACCTGGCGTGCAAGGTGGCTGACTTCGGCCTGGCCCGGCTGCTCAAGGTCAGTTCAGCTTGGGACCGCCGAGCCCGCCGTGGCCGCGAGGGGAGGGTGCCCCACCCACTACCGGTCTCCCCTCACCCAGGAGGACGTCTACTCACCAAGCAGCGGCTCCAAGATCCCTGTCAAGTGGACGGCGCCCGAGGCAGCCAACTACCGTGTCTACTCCCAGAAGTCAGACGTCTGGTCCTTCGGAGTCCTGCTCTATGAGGTCTTCACCTATGGCCAGTGTCCCTATGAAGGTGGGCCTGGGGGGCCTGAGGGAGGGGTCAGGCACCAAGCCTCCCAGCTGCTGGCCGGGCAGGGTCTTGCCGAGAGCTGGGGGGAGATGCCCCCACCGAGCCCTCGGCCTCGCCCAGCCCCCTCCTTGCCCCCCGCCAGGACTGAGCAACCACGAGACCCTGCAGCAGGTCACTCGGGGCTACCGGCTGCCACGCCCGGCGTCCTGCCCGGCCGAGGTCTACGGCCTCATGCTGGAGTGCTGGAGGAGCGGCCCCGAGGAGCGGCCCGCCTTCGCCGCGCTGCGGGAGGAGCTGAGCGCAGCCCGCCGGCGCCTCCACCCCGCCCTCACGTGACCCGGGGTGCTGGCCGCCACTCCTCCCCGGCCCTCGGCACACAAGGGTGCCGGCGCCTGGAACCACCTCTGGCCGAGGGCCTCCCGCCCTGACGCACACTGACCCGTGTGGACGGCAGTCACACGCAGACGGCCACTCAGACAGGACGGTTTGATGGCCTGGGCCCTGCGTGACCAGGTGTCCGCGCTGAGGGAAGACCTCGGCCTAGGAGTCCAGATGGGGCGCGGCTGGGCGGAGGACCCGGGAGCCTGCCTGACCGTGCCCCCGGACGCCTCCTCTCCCTCCCAGGGTCAAGAGCCAGAGGCCGGGCTTTCCGGTGTTCTGCAAGGTCCCCTGTGACTGATGGCTGGGCCGCGGGCAGACCTCCGGCCCCCACGCACGCGGCGCACCAACGGGAAGGCCGCACACACGCAGTAAACACACACCGACTGACTCAGATCTGCGCACAGACACGTGTCACCTGCAGGCCTCAGCTCCCAGACCCGGAACAGACCTGGAGCTGACAGGACGGGCCGCCGGCTGGTTGGCCTGGCAGAGAGAGAGCTGGCCCTCCTGCGGCCCAGGCCCCCGGCCCATCGCATCCTGGCCCCTGGACAGGGGACCCGGAGGAAGCGCGACCTCTGGGCCACCGGCAGGAGCCTGTGTGGCCGTGGGCCTGTGCGATAGCCCATTCTGTCTCGCTGGGGCCGGAATTGAAGGGAGGGAGGGAGGAGGGACCGGGTCAGGCCATGGGAAGGTCAGGCCGGCTCTCTCTGGGGGCAGGGAAAGGTCAGGGAGGCAGAGTCTGGTTCTCAGTGGCTCAGGGTCCTGGGTGCTGGCTTGCCCGTGCAGGTCAGGCAGGGGTGGGAGTGGATGCCATGGTGTTCAGGCAACTGGGTCACAGCGCAGTCTCTGGGGAAGAGGAAGCAAGCGGTTTCCAGGGTGTGACTGCTCCCCCAGCGGTGACTCCAAGTCACTGTTGATGTCACTGAATGAGGAGCTGGGGGGGCGGGGAATGATTCTCAGTCACCCTGCCCAACTCCCATCACTAAGAGATGGACAAATGGAGGGCAGGGACCGGGCAGGGGTGGTCTGTGCTCAGGGTCCTCATCCCCCACTCCTGTGACCCCCGTGAGGACAGCTGTGCCCCGAAGGCCTATGGGACAGAAGGACAGAGGCAAGCTGCCCCCTGCTTACGGTCCCCTGGAGGGAACAGCCCGTATGCACAGTTCAGGGGCGCGAGTGCACCTGCTGAGGCCAGTTAGCCCCGCCCCCTCGATGTGGTGTGAAGCGTTGGGGTTCAAGGCGATGGCTAAGAGAGAAATCTTGACATGTTTTTGGTGCAAAAAGGTGATTTTATTAAAGTGTGAGGACAGGACCCAGGGGCAGGAAGCGTGCACTCAGTTGTGAGGGACGACAGGTCACATGGAATGTTCTGTGAGGGGGAAGGTGGTGCTAGAGCTTCAGGAAATTGCATCTGTGGGTTCCGAGGAGTTTGGCTATTGATAAAATTGCTGTTTTCCTTGTAAATCACGAAGACGGTTGTAGACTGATGCTCATGTCCCGCACGACTGTGATCCCTGCCCGTTAATCATTTGTTTTCCCCTCTCCTCTGTTCTTGGGACAACAGGAGAGCGTGAGCAGGGTCACCCCCCACGGGGCAGGGGCACTGGGGCCGGGGGCGCCCGCCGGTGCGTGGCCTTCAGCTGGCCTGTTTCCCACGTCACCACTGGTCACAGGCCGTGCCCACGGGCTGGTACCGAGGCTGTGCAGGGCTGGATGGTGGGGTGCTTCCCAGAGGGGCAGGTACTGAGGTCACCCAGGTGAGGGCAGCACAGAGGGAGGCAGGAGGAAAGGGCGGGGCCTGAGCAGCCCCGGTGTGAGTCAGGACCGAGAGGGGAGAGGACAGGAGCTCCTTGCATTGGGTGCCAGGTGTGGGCCAACCCTCACCAGGGGACGGTGGGAGCCGGCAGGTTTGGCTGCAGCCCCTGGGCCCCTCGGTCCTGCCCGTGAGAGACGGAGGGGCAGGTGAATGTGGCATGGGGCCCGACGGCAGCCGCTGCGGAAAGGAAGGGAAGGTGCGTGCTGAGCCGGGACCAGAGGCAGGTGTGCGTGGGGGTCACCGGTGTGTTCCCGGCATGTGTCATCTGCCACAGGCCCAACAGGTTTGGTGCTCGAGGGCTTCCAGGAGCTTCCTGGTGTGGCCCAGGCAGAACCGGGGCGTCTGCGTCCAGGAGCAGACAGGAGCATGAGGGAGGGCTCAGCCCTGGGCCCAGCAGAGGCCGTGCAGCCCCCCAGCCGCGCCCCCTCTCCACCCGCGTCGGCCTGTATGACTGTGACCTTGCTGAGTAAGCACGTTCCTGTTCTCGGCCTCACACGCGACGAGTCCTGCCATCACGTCCTTTCCAAAAGAGGGACGCGCCGAGAGGCCAGGCTTAGAATCAGGGGCTCCCTGGCCAGTGTCCCCTGGACCTCCCATCCCGGGCTCTCGCCTCAGTCCCGAGGCTGGTGCAGGCTGACCACGGACAGATGGCCCACCCTGAGCCCTCTCCTCGCCCTGGCTCCCAGCTCCCCCTTAGGGCTGGGCTGCCCCCGCCCCGAGTCTCCAGGTGCCGCTCCCTCTGTCCGGCTCCTGCCCACCCTCTCTTGTCTCCTGGAGGCCAGTGCAGATCCCTTCGGGGGCTGGGGTCTGGGGGTCTGGGGGTCTGGGGAAGGGAGTGTGTGGTGGGCCCCGAGGGAGACAGACTCCAGGGAGGGGACCGGAGCCTGCACACACCCAGGGCCTCCAGCGGAGACTGTGGGGCGAGACACCGGGGGAGCTGGGCGGGGCTGACTCACCCCCAGGCCTCACCCCTGCTCCCACTCCCCCACCTCCCTCCCACCCGGTTCCACTCATGCCTGAGCCCCAGCGGCTAAACTGGACCCCAGGGAAGCCCTGTTGACCCGTCACTCCCCCCGGGGTGCTCAGGTCCAGCCATGTGGCCAGGTGGTGGGCACACTCCCCAGGGCAGCTGGGCGGGAGCAGTTCTCAGACTACCCCAGCCTCAGGGGGCAGGAGGCCAGGTGGGCTGCTGGGCCCCCGGGGTGGAGCCCGGGGCAAAGGCTGGGGGTGCAGGTGTGGCCGGCCCGGCTCCGCTGCCTCAGCACAAGGAAGTGGGCCGGCTGGTGGAGGCGGCCTGTCGGGGCCCGCCCGCCGCTCCCAGCCACAGGTGCCACCGCCGCCGGCCAGGTGACAGGTGTGCAGGCCAGGAGGCCGGTGCCGCCGCCGCGCCCGCCATGCTGTCTCGGGGCCAGCCTCAGCCGGGCCCCCGGTACGTGGGCCTGTGGGACTTCGAGGCCCGGACAGACCAGGAGCTGAGCTTCCGGGCCGGGGACCTGCTGCGCGTGGCCAGGCATGAGGAGGAGTGGTGCTGGGCGGTGCGGCTGGACGAGGCGGGCAGGGCCCTGGCGGAGGGCTACGTGCCCCACAGCTACCTGGCCGAGAAGGAGACGGTGGAGTCTGAGCCGTGAGTGTCCCCGTGGCCCTTGTGGGTCACCCCGAGGTGCCCCCACTCTCTGGGCCCTGCGGCCCTCTAGGGAGCTCAGGGCCGGGCAGCCCTCAGGCCAGAGCTCCGCACTACTGTGGCTGGGCTCTGGGGGCGGCCCGTGAGGATGGGGGACGCGCGACTCTGTCCCCCTGTGGCCGGAGCCCAGCATCCCAGGTCCCAGGAGAGCTGACAGGCTTTCTCTGTGTGACATCTGGGGACACGGAGCTGCACAGGTTGGCGGCCCCTCCCCTAGGCTCCCCCACGGTCACTTGGTGGTGCCAGGACCCAGACGGGACAGAAGGGTCCGCAGTGGGCTTCCGGGTGGCCGGCCACCAGGGATGTGGTCTGCGTCGGAGTCCGAGGCAGGGACTGGGCCTTTTGGGGAGCGAAGCTTTGCTCACCTTCCAAACGACCGAAACCAGATGCGTGACCTAGTTAGAGGGAGCAGGAAGGTCCTTGCGACAGGCCTGTCTGGGCGTGGGCCACGGGCCTTCCCATCACTGATGGCGAGGCTCCTGAAGGTGCTGGTTGGTCCCAAGGGGCTGCCCAGGAAGCGTGGGCCACAAGGGCAGCCTGGAGTGGGCGTTTGCACGGCTCCCTGAGCTGGTTCCTTGGAGCTCCTGGGCCAGGAGGGTCGAGCACGAGGCGCCAGGAGCTGCTGCAAGCTGGTGCTGTCGCACGGTGGACGGGCACAGGGGTTTCCTCCTGCTGACGAGGGACCCAGCAGGGGGTCGTAAGCCACACAGTTTTGGGAGGCAGGGTCTCACCACAGGGATGGTGCAGAGGTGGGAGTGGCTGGTGCAAAGGCCCCGAGGTCCCGAGAACCTGGTGTATTTGTAAAGCAGGAAGGAAGCAGGGTGGCTGGAGGGGTGAGCCAATGAGAGAGATCACGATGTGCTGCCTCGGTGGGGGTGGGGCGTGGCCCTCCCGGGGCTCTCTGCGGGGGCGTCCTGTTCTGGGGGCCCCTGAAGGAATAGGGGGAACCGAGGGCAGAGCAGCCGGCAGCAAAGGTCACCTGGGTAATTCAGCAGACCCCACCCCGAAGTCCAGAGTCCGAGGCTCGCCCATGCACGGGCGCTGGTGTGTGTGAGCAGGTGTGGGTGTGCGTGTGCAAGGGCACACGTGCAGGGGCTCAGCGCTCAGATGCGGACCCCGGGCCCCACAGTCCTACAGCAGAGCGTCTGGGGCCCACGTCACAGAACGTGGTCCCACTCATGGGATGTTTCTGGGACAGGAGTGGCTCTGACCCCACAGACAGGGGACTCCCGGGCAGGCCTTCCCTGGTGTCCAGACTGGCCATTTTGGGGGCTGGGATTCGGGGTGGGTGGGGTGGGCGGAGGTGGGGTCAGAGAGGGCAGGGGACGAAGATCAGTGTGGGCTCAGGACCACCCCCGCCCCGCCCTGCAGGTGGTTTTTCGGCCGCATCTCCCGCTCCGAGGCCCTGCACAGGCTGCAGGCGGAGGGCGGCTCAGCGGGGACCTTCCTGGTCAGGGTCAGCGAGAAGCCGGGCGCCGACTACGTCCTCTCAGGTACGGCCTCCCCTGCCCTTCTCCCCACTCTGGGCCCTGTGCACTTGACTTTGGGGCTCCTGCCCCCAAACCTAGCCCCGCTGGCCTGTGCCCCTCTGTCTGCCACGTCCCTCTGGTGGGCGGACCCTCAGCCGGCCAGGGCAGCTTGTCCCTGCGGTCCCGGGTCTGCGTTTTCTCACGTCGCGGCTGGGTGTGCGGGGGGGCAGGATGCCCGGCGTGAGCGCCTCTGGTTCACACACGCCCCCACCCACCCGCCCCAGTGTGGGACGGCCAGGCCGTGCGACACTACAGGATCTGGAGGCGTGCCGGCCGGCTGCACCTCAACCAGGCCGTGTCCTTCCCCAGCCTGTCCGAGCTCCTGGACCACCACACGGCCCAGAGCCTGTCCCACGGCCTCCGGCTCACTGTGCCCTGCAGGAAGGTAGGGCCATCTGCACCGCTGCTCCCTCTCTCCTCACGGACATGGGCGGAGGGGGCGCAGAGACCTGGCCCCGGGGACTCTGGTCTCAGGAGCCGTGTTCCCGCAGAGCGGCGTGGGGACAGGGCCGTGCCTCCCTCTGCTGGGCGGCCCTCGGCCCCGGGCCATGGAGAGGCCTGTGTTCCTGGGAGTCTCTCTGGGCCAGTGGGAGCCTGAGGACAAGAGCTCTGTGTGACTGGCACTCAGGCCGATGTCACGGGCTTAGAGTGGGCGGGTGAGGGTGCCTGTGGGAGACGGCCGGGCGGCCACACTCAGGGCGGCTCCTGGGAGGCCTGGCCGGGAGCGGGGCCTCGGGACATCGCCCTGTGTCCGAGGGGTAGATCGGGGGCTCCCTAGCCTGTGGTCAGAGCGGGCGGGCTAGGTGATGGGCACGGCCCCTGCCTGTCCCTCCAGCACGAGCCCCAGCCCCTGCCCCACTGCGACGACTGGGAGCGGCCGCGGGAGGAGTTCACGCTCTGCCGGAAGCTGGGGTCTGGCTACTTCGGCGAGGTCTTTGAAGGGCTCTGGAAGGACCGGGTCCGAGTGGCTATCAAGGTGATTGCTCGAGGTGAGTGTCAGGGGCCCCACAGGGACCGCAGGCCTCGCTCCCCGGGGGCGGGCGGGGGGACAGGCCAGCCTGCGTCTCCAGGCCCCCGCGGCCCCCGCTGCTCAGCGTCTCCAACGGCCTCCGCGCGGCAATTGTTTTCCTCTCAATGCCTATGTTTTCACCTAAGTGCGTTTATTTTATGAAGAAAAAATTTTATGTATGTTAGTTTTTGAGAGAGAGAGAGAGAGAGAAACAGAGCACAAATAGGGGAGGGGGAGAGAGAGGGAGAATCTGAAGCAGCTCCAGGCCCTGAGCTGTCAGAGCAGAACCCGACGCCGGGCTTGAACTCGTGAACCTTGAGATCATGACCCAAGCCAAAGTCGGACGCTTAACCGACTGAGTCACCCAGGTGCCCCTAGAGGCATTTATTTTAAAAGAGAATTTAAAATTCTTTTTTTTTAACTTTTTAAAAACTGTTTTATTTATTTTTGATACAGAGAGAGACAGAGCATGAGAGGGGGAGGGGCAGAGAGAGAAGGAGACACAGAACTGGAAGCAGGCTCCAGGCTCTGAGCTAGCTGTCAGCACAGAGCCTGACGTGGGGCTCAAACCCACGAACGTGAGATCTGACCTGAGCTGAAGTCGGAGGCTTAACCGACTGAGCCACCCAGGCGCCCCTAAATTCTTTTTTTTTTTTTAAGTTTAGTTTTATTTATTTAGAGAGAGATATAGAGAGAGCAAGCAGGGAGGTGCAGAGAGAGAGGGAGACGGCAAGTCCCAAGCAGGCTCCGTGCAGGTCCAATGCGGGGCTCGAACTCATGAACCATGAGATCAACCTGAGCCAAATCAAGAGTTAGACACTTAACTGACTGAGCCCCCTAGGTGCCCCAGGGAGCTTTAAATTCGTAACGCACATGGGAAGCCATTAAAATAAACAGATCACTAGAAATCTGAAAAGGTTTAAATCTCCTGAAAACCCACTAGGGGTTCCGATCCCCCACTTCAGGGGCAGGGGCAGGGGCACGTGGGGACACACCTGGGGGTGAGCCGCTCCGCATCGGGCTGGGGACAGGGCGTAAACGTGGAGCCCGGTATGTGGCGAGCGGGCAGTGGGTCCAGTGGACGCCGTGGTGGGGGGCTGGGCGCCCCCGGGGAGGGCGCCCGTGCCCCTGAGCAGTGGGCCCAGGGCCACGCCCACCGAGGCCACCTGCCCCCACAGACGACCTCCTGCACCAGCACACCTTCCAGGCGGAGATCCGGGCCATGAAGAGGCTTCGGCACAAGCACATCCTGCCGCTGTACGCGGTGGTGTCCGTGGGGGACCCCGTGTACATCGTCACGGAGCTCATGCCCAAGGGGGGCCTGCTGGAGCTGCTGCGAGGTGAGCGGGCCGCTGGGCGGCGCTCGGGGTCCCGTTCCTGGGGAGGAAGGTGACACGTGTTTGGGGGGCCTGGGAAACTTGTGCAAAGAAAGAGAAAACCCAAGTGGGCTCAGTCGGTTGGGCGTCTGACTGCGGCTCAGGTCATGATCTCGCCGTTCGTGGGTTCGAGTCCGAGCTGTCAGCTCAGAGCCTGGAGCCTGCTTCCGATTCTGTCTTCCTCTCTCTCTGCCCCTCCCCCACTCATGCTGTCTCTCTCTCTCTCTCTCTCTCTCTCTCTCTCTGTCTTTCTCTTGTGTTAAAAATAAAACTTAAAAAGAATGTTAATAAACAGGAGACACAGAGACAGCCCCACATGGGGGGGCTGCCAGCCTTACCTGCTCACGAAATGATTTAAAATGCCCTGTGGTAAACGTACCGTCTGCTCTCCATCCACCGTCGGGAGCGCAGAGCGGCGACCCCGGAGCCTCCGTCCACAGTGAGCGGAGGCCACCGGAGGCCTCGCGTTCTAACCCCAGGCGGGCCCGGCCCACCCTCCAGCTTCCAAACATGCAGGCCTGGTTCCCACTGCTTTTCTTTCTGGAAGGTGCTGCCCCTTCTTCTGGTGTCCCAGCGTGCACGTGCACGTGCACACGCATGTACACAACCTCTCACACCACACACACCACACACGCGCGTCTCACGGACCCACAGGCCTCATCATCTGTAACGAGACCTGTTCCCTCATTTAACACCCCGAGCGAACGCGGCCCGTCAGCTGAGGCGCCGCAGCAGGGGCTCCCTGCTCACGGGGACCCTTCTCCGGACGGCGGCCCCGCGGCGCGCGATGAGCTGCGCCCGTTTCTCGAGTCCCCTCTCGAAGCTTTCTGAGGTTTTCAGTTGTGTGAATAAGGTCGTGAGGAGCGTCTCCGCGCTGACCCTTCTGCGTTCCTGTCCCTTTGGTGCAGATTCCCAGAAAGGAAACGGGCGTGGGGCGCAGGGCATGCGTGGCATCTGGCCCTCCAGCAGGGCCATGACAGGCGCACGGTTCCAGCCTCAATCAGGCGGCTGTCCTGTCCCAGCAGCAGTCGGGGCCGTGGGGGGGCGGGCTTGGCCCCCAGCCCTCTGAGCCCGGCCTCCCCTGGCCTCCGCAGACTCTGACGAGAAAACGCTGCCCGTCTCGGAGCTGGTGGACCTCGCGGCCCAGGTGGCCGAGGGCATGTGCTACCTGGAATCCCAGAATTACATCCACCGGGACCTGGCCGCCAGGAACATCTTCGTGGGGGAAAACAACATCTGCAAGGTCGGGGACTTCGGGCTAGCCAGGCTCATCAAGGTAGGGCCCGGGGAGCCCCTGGGCGCCCTTCACGTGGAGCTGGGGCTCAGGGGGGGCCGGCTGGGGGCTGGGAGGGCCGGGGGAGCTGCTGGCGAGAGAGCGCAGGAGCCCCCCGAGGAAAGGAAGCCATGCGGGGGCCCGTGGGTGCGCCACCTGCTCATCCGACCATGCTCTCTTGCGCTCGGCGAGGGGAGAGGCTGGGAGCGGTCTGTGAGCTCAGGGCAGACACCCCCCCCACCTGCCCCCCACAGAAGACACTTTCATGGTGGAGGATTCTGAGGACAACCGTGGACAGAATGCTGTCGCGCGCGCCCTCAGCTTCCCAGCCCCGAGTGTCCCCTCCCCCACGCTCAGCCCCACGACCACGGGCACACGCTCGGCATCTCAGGGCTCCAGGCAGACGCGGTCACGCTTCTGACAATTAGCGGGACTCCTTGAGGTCACCACATGGCCCCTCAGAGCGAAGTTTCCAAATCCCTGAAAGCCAAGAACTCTTTTGTTTGCTGCCAGTGTGGACCTGGTTCTCTGGCTCCCAGAACCCCCTTGTCGGCGGAGCCCTCCACTCAGGGCAGCCTCTGCCTCAGTTCCCCTGGTATTGGGGGCACCGACAGCCAGAGTTCAGGGCCCTTCCATCAGGGGTTGGTATCCTGATGCTGTAGTCCTTGAGTGTAAGCTGGATGCTTCTAGAAAAGCATCTCCTTCACTCATCTGGTGGCCAGGTGGTCCGGGCTGCCTCTGTGAGCCCACGGTTGGAACACACCCGTGGGCTCCGAGGTGACAGCGTCCCTGCACGTGCTCGTTCATGCTGGCCGAGCTCTGGGACAGGGACACCACCTAGAAGGCCACGCGTGTCCTGTCCCTTCCTGACCCCCCTCACCCACCCCTCACCCCCAGAATCTAAGGAAAGGCGGCGCTGCTGGTGGCCCAGGGCCTGCCTGTCTTCCAGCGCCGGCACCACCTCCCTCTAGTGGCAACCGTGGTGGTGGTGTCAGGATGGCCGTCACCGTGCCCAGTCTGCTCTGCACCACGAACCTAGTGCCCGTGTGTCCACGCCGCGGGCGCAAAGGCCGCAGGCAGCCCCGGGGCCCCAGCACGTCTCTGCTTGCAGGAGGACATCTACCTCTCCCAGGACCGCAACATTCCCTACAAGTGGACCGCCCCGGAGGCCCTCTCCCGGGGGCTCTACTCCACCAAGTCGGACATCTGGTCCTTCGGGATCCTCCTCCATGAGATCTTCAGCAGGGGTCAGATACCCTATGCAGGTAGGGCGCCCGACGACGTCCCCCACTGTGGGCAGGGCGGCAGGTGCCGTCACCTGGGCTGGGGGCGTGCACCACTCACTGACCGCCGGGCTGCCTCCAGACGGTGTCAGGAAGGTGCAGGGGATGCAGTCTCCTGGGAGGGTGGCTGCCTGGGTGAGGGGACCGCACCCCCAGCCCCTCCTGCTGGCCCACCACAGGCATGTCCAACCACGAGGCCTTCCTGAGGGTGGACTCCGGCTACCGCATGCCCTGTCCCCCCGAGAGCCCACCCACTGCCTACAAGCTGATGCTGTCGTGCTGGCACAAGGACCCCGAGCAGAGGCCCTGCTTCAAAGCCCTGCGGGAGAAGCTCTCCAGCGTCACCAGGTATGAGAACCCGCTCTGAATGGGGCACCCCGTCTGGTGCTGCCTGAGGTTACCAGACCAGGCCCTGTGAGGGGGGGCCTGCGTGCCTTCCTGGACCTCAGATATGGGTACCGGCAGCCCGAAGGTGCGGACGAGTTCCCAGAACCAGGCTGAATGCTGCATCCGGGGATCCACCCTGCCATGGGGTGGGTGAGCAGACTGCCTGCAGTCTGGGAGCTGAGGCTGCCCATTCCTGCCATCCACTACTCCTAAAAAGTGCCGAGAACCTCCGCAGCCAACTCCAACCCTCCAGGAACCTGGCGGCTCTTATTTCTAAAGGGAGTGGATCTGTCCCTGGTCCTGACCCAAAGCCCACCAGCTGGCGTCAGGACCGGGGCTCAGCTGCCCTAGGTGGGGCACAAAGAGGGACTTGGATTTTGGCTGGACTCATCCTGGGTCACCTGGCCTGTGTGCAGCTCCTGACTTGGGAAAGTACTCTGAAAATGGGCTGTTTGGTGTTGGGGCGCTGCTGCCGGCCACCCAGGGCCGTGGCTGTCAGCGGCTGCTGCCAGGAGCCCCGAGGGCCTCATCCGGACGCCAGCCAGGAGGCTAGGTAGCGCTCAGGCTACCCTTTGGGGCACCTACCCCATTCTGGGTCTGTCTAAAGTGGGAATGGAGGCCTCCGCTACAGGCCACAGCACAGACTACTGGCTTTGGGACCAGAGGGGAGTGTGGGCAAGGCTGCCACGACCCTGAAGCCTACCTGGACACGAGGGCAGACAGGACAAAGGCCCCTAAGAGCCATCAGCCACACTGGAAGTCCTGGATTGGACTGAACCACTTACAGCAGAGTGCGGGCAGAGTGGCCAAAGAGGCGGGTGGGCTCCCTCGGAGGCCCATGGAGCCCCCAACCTCATACTCAGCGCCCATCCACGCCCTAAGCCGCCCCACTCCTGACCATCAGACCTGAGCCAATCTCTGCTGGCCACTGAAGGGGTGTGGACACACAGTAAACCAGCCATGCCCGCCCACGGAGGCTGGCAGAGGATGACACGGCCATACTTGGAGTTTGTCCAAAGCCGGGTCACCTGTGCTGGGAAGGCCCCCCGTGAATGCCCCCACACCACTTATGACTCAGTCTTAGCTTTGGTCCCCCAACTCTGGGGGACGTGACCCAGAACGTGTCCTACGACAGGGCAGAAGAGACAACACCCGCACAGGAAGGCTCCTGGAGAGAGCACGGCCCCACGAGGTGCACCACACCAGCTGGGACAGCTCTGGTACTGGCCCCTCGCTGCCCTCCAGGGTGGCCAGGGCAGGGGGGCTTTCCCAAGGTCCCTCCAGGGCACCAGGTCCCTCCAGCTGATGGCCCCCAAGCCCACAGGCAGGGCCAGGGCCCCAGTGGCTGCCCTGGAGGCTTCTTGTCCAACTCAACTGCCTGCTCTTCCAGGAAGCCTGTCCCTTCTCGGGTGCCAAGGCTCCACACTCGCTGTAGCGGCTTGAGCCTGTGAACCCGGGCCAGACCCAAGAGGTGGCTCCCCAGCGAGGGAACCCAGGAAGGCCCAACTCTCCACCCCTGCAGGAAGTAAGGTGGAAAAGTGTTCAGGTTTCTCCCACAGGGCCCCGGGGCACCCAGTTCACACACATCCTCAGGGCTACTGGCTGCTTGGAGTTTATTTTCCACTTGGTGCAAGGCACACAGTTACAGGGTGTCGGGGAGGCTGCGTGTGGCTGGGACAGTAAAGAGCGGGGTTCTCTTAACTTCCTTTTTGGTGTTTTGTTATTTTGATATAAAAGAACCCAAGTGCTTCTGCTTGGCTGCAGCCCCCCCTAGTCTAGGAGGGGAGGAGTGAGGAGAGGGAGGAAGAGGAGCGGAGGGAAGGGATGGGAAAGGGAGGGGAGAGGAGGGGAGGGGCTCTCGGGAGCCTAGCGCCTCCTGAAGCCTGGCAGGGGCCACTCAGGATTGGGGCCCGGTGTTGGCTGTGCCAGGCTGGCCACCAGGCTGCTTCCTCATGGCTTCCAGAGCCGGGTCACAGGGGATTGAACCGCTGGAGGCCTGGGGAGATTCCGAGCTGGGGAAGAGCTTGGGGTCAGAGGGGGCTTCCACCTGCCCCCGCCTCCCAGGCTGGCCCCCAGGAATGCGGACTCACCGTTCTGGGGACTCCAACACTGTAGCCATGAACGGGAGAGTGGACTTCCCGAAAAAGAAGCTTGCCCACCAGTGACCTGGGTCAGCCTTGGGGAGACCTGAAAAAAGCGAAGTAGGGTAGTGGTGCCCCCCTGCCTATTCCCGGTGGGATCCCTCCAGAAGGTGCCCCCCACCGCAGGGGAGTGGCGCTGCTCACTGCTCACCGGGGTGGTGAGGGACGGCTTCCCCGGGATACTCAGCACTTCCACAGGAGCTGTTGCTGGAAGTGGAACCCAGGCGGCCTGGAGAGGGGAAGGCCTGGTCAGCTCTGCGGGCACCGAGTCCCCTGCCCTGTCCAGCAGGCCAAGCGCGGCGGCAGAGCCAGAGCGCCTCGGCCGCCCCCGCCCCCGCGAGACCTGTAGGGCAGAGGGCGAGGGGGCTTACTTACGCCGGTAATAGTCGTGGGTGGCCACGAGCGAGCCGCTGGAGGGGATGGCTGCCATGCTGTCGCTTGTGGGCTGGTGGAAACCTGCGCACGCAGGGGTCGGGGAGCCCCCCGGTCACCCGCCGGCCTTCGAGAGGGGCGGTCCCCACTCGGGAGACCCGCCCCCACACAGACTCCCGGGTCCACGACACAGAGTTTATTGACCGAGCGGAGGCGGAGCCCGAGCCCGGAACTCCCGATCGCCTTCGCCGCTCAGGGCGCGGGCGGCTCCAACCGGCCCGAACCGGCCGCGCGGGAGCAACAAAGGCGCTTTGTGCGCGGGGTCCCCGGCCCGGGGCTCCCGGCACCTGCCCAGCCCGCCCGGCCCCAGCCCGCCCCGCGCCCCCGGCCGTCCTGCCTTCTGTCCGCCAGTCGGTCTGTCCCGCCGGCCGGGGCGCACGGGACCGTCTCCCGCCGCCCACTCGGGCCGACCCCACCGACGCGCCGCCCGGGTCCTCACCTTGGCGGCGACCCCTCGCGGGCCTCGGCGCGCGATCACGGGTGGCGGGGACGGGGACGGGGACGCTAGGCAACGGAGCCCATTCGCAGAGCAGACAGCTCAAGACCGCTCCACAACCGAAGCGCGCGCGGAGTGCGCACGCGCGGACGCGCCCACCTATATGTCGCGTCACGAGGGAGGTGACAGTCGAGGCCCCGCCCCGAGTCTGGCCCCCGCCCATCTCGTCCAAGACACACCCCCACTCCCTTACCCCGGCCTCCGCGAGGCCCTGCCCCGAGCTCGGCCCGGGGCCCCTCCAGCCCCATTCGGCCCCGCCCCTCGGTCCGGCCGAGCCCCGCCCACGGTGACCCGGCTCGCGCAGCCTGGCCAGGGTGCCAGTGCAGCCCCGCGGCGTCGATCCAGTTTGGGGCCGCCTGGGAAGCCCGTCTCGGCCTGGCCTGGGATTGGAGCGCTTAAATGACCTCCCTACCCCGTCCCGAAGCAGTGCCTATCTTGCCACCTTCCTTGCCCTAGAGACTCTCCCTTCCAAGATCAAAGCTTGTCCACTTTTCCAGAAACTCCGGGACCCCAGGTGCTCCAACCTGTCTCAACCGCTCCAGCCCTTCGAAGGTAGTGGGGACGCTGGACGTGGACACACAGGCCCAGCCTCTGCGGTGCCTTTCTCCTCCGGCCTTCTCCCCTTCGGATGGGGCTGGCCCCACTCTCACCTAGGACAGACTGGGGCCTCTGCTCCGCGTGCCCAGCCCTCCAACCAGATGTGGGCCCCCAGCAGCTTCCCCTCCCTGACGTTGTGGGCGCTGGGTGGTGCCTGGAGCCCTCCAGCTGGCCTCCTAGCAGACGAAGCCCTTCTGGGGTGTCCCCCTCGCAGTCTGGTGGCTCTGAGACCCACACCTCAGACCTCCAGCTTCAGCCAGCACCCCAGCCTCCCCCTGCTTGTGAGGCACAGCTTGCAGGGGAGGGCGGGGGTGGAAGGGCAGCAGGGCCAGGGAAGGGGGTTTATCTGAGTGGGTGGAGGTAAGGAGCTGCCATCCGGGGATGTCTCCCCCAGCGGGAGCAGAGGCCCCCTGTTTGGGGCAACCCCGGAAGGTGCCCTGCCACACCCTGATTTGTCAATTGGGGCGACAGCTTCCTTTTCGGCTGTGGATATCAGCCGCCTCCGCTCCCTTCGAAGGCCCCAAACCTACCCTCCTCTGCAGGGACACGCAAACCTGGCGTTTTGCATTCTAGGCCCTGGCTGGGCAGTGTCTCCCTGATGGTTGGGAAGGTCTTGAGAAGTTTCTGGGGGCCTTGGGGGAGAGGCCAGGAGGATCTCATGACCCCTTCTGCCAGGCCTTCCTTCCACATCTTCAGACCCCATCAAGGACCCCTCCAGGATTCCTGGACCTCAGTCCAACTTCTCACTCAGCAGACAGGAAGTCAAGGCCTCGGTGGGGGTGGGGGGGCCGGCAGACCCTGGATGTGACCCTTTACCTGGCTGGGTGGGGGTCAAGGCTTCAGACTTTCTGATGGGGACCTGGCTTGGGCTGCGGTGGGGCCCAGGGCCCTGTAAGAGGAGCTGCAGTCTGGGTAATGCTACTCCTTCTCCACCTTCACCCTCTCTTCCCCGTGGGCCAGGACCCTGCTGGCAGCTCTGGGGACTCCCATGCAGGGGTCAAGGGGATCCCACATGCGGGGGGACGACTTGGCACCTGCCAGCTGGCTCACGTGTCATGGCAACGCCCGAGCCTGCCTCACAGCCAACGGCCATCCCCTCTCATTGACTCCCAGTGCCTCCAGTTTGGTTTCCTGTCCCTGCTTTGGGCTAATTCTAGATCATAAGCCAAGTGTGACTTTAGTGCAAATCAAATTTAATTGTTAAGGGACGTGTGTCACCCTCCCCCTCACTCTCACACTCATCACACCCGGAGCCACACCATCAGGTTAGTGGTTAGTGGGGCCCATGCTGGGGAGCTGGCGTCGGCTCCAGGGCCAGCCCCGGACCGCACGCCGGCCTGGGATGGGCCGCGGCACGCTCCCGCCGCCGCAGGCCCACACGCACCCCCCAAACTTGCCGGGCGCCTGTGCCTCTGCCTGACTCATCCTCCCCTGAGAAGCAGGACCGGGCGCTGGCAGCATCCGGGCCCCCTCCCACGCCAGGGGCAGCTCCTGGTGGGCTTGGAGCATGGGTGGGCTTGGTGTTTTGTGGTTCCCAACGGTGTCTGGGGTGTCTGGGTGTCAGCTCCGCGCTGGGTGCTGTGGGGGGAACCAAGGCCAACAGCATGGCATTCACTGCTCAGTAAAGACACAGAGAGCCAGGCAGGGATGTGGGGGGGGGGTCTCTCATGTCCCCAAGAACACAGAGATGGCCCTGACTCAGACCTTGCACTGTTCTGGCAGTCAGTACATTGCTTTGTTGCATATCTACTATGAGCCAATGGCTGAGCCAGACAGGAGTGCAAAGCCAGTCCGGAGGGCAGGGGGACCCAATGTGGTGAGGCGAGACAGCAGAGGGGGTGTCAGGTTTAAAGTGAGGTCTGAGGAAGGTGGGGATGGGGGGAGGGGCCAGCAGGGACACCCCAAGACCCAGCTCAGTGCTGCTGGGCACAAGTGGGGAGGCTGGTAGACCCTGGGAGGGGGAGGGGCCGCAGCAGGGCCCCTGATTGGAGAGGCAGCCAGGCTGCTCACTGGGGCCACCGAGGGCCACTCATAAGGCAGATCGGTCAGTGTACTTGACACTAGGACAGAGGAATATTCTAGTAAGACCCAGGCTTGTCCCAGGACCCTCAGCCACAGGGCTCTGCCCCTGCCCTAGACCTCTGTGTCCCTGAGGCCCGTGGCCGAGTGTGTGACTGTCTTGGGGTGTGTCTCACACATGCCTCCCACAGGACTGTGCTTTCAGGACCTGAGAGGCCCGCTTGAGGGGCCTGCCCAGGACCTTGGACAGCTCATCCGGCCAGAAAGTGGGGTCCGGACATGGGGCTCAGGCCACCGTCTCTGAGGGGTGCCTGCTCTGAATCCTGGGCATGGTGGCCACTCAAAAGGGGCACAGCTGGGGTTGGAGGGTGGTGGCAAAGGCTGATGTCACCCCCAGGGGGCCAGGGTGGGTCAAAGAGAACTGGGGGTGGGGAGACAGCTATGTGAGCAGGAGGACAGGCTGGGGCCCCTGGGGCAGACCCACCCTGTGG
>PISW01003708.1:144758-165186 GCA_004023785.1 Mungos mungo
CCCCCCCCCCCCCCCGCTCCTCCAGACCCTCCACCCCCGGCAGCGCCGCCTCCATCGCATGGACAGCAGCTGTGGAATCTCGCAGGAGAGGCCCGGAGGGTCCGAAGGCGGGGCGTCTCTTGGAGCTTGGAGCTGGGACTTCCTGACGCTTTCTCCCTCTTCCACGTGCGAAAGCCTGTCATACAAACACATAGCCACAGTGCACTTGGTGCTCCTCACTTCGATTTGTTAGATTTGGTTCCGTTCACACTGACCCTCTAGCTCCAGCCAGGCCCTTCCTCAGGCCGCATGACCCCCCCCCCCGACTGGGTGCAGGCATGTGCGGGTCTGGACGCCGGGCAGAGTGCGTGAGCCCCCTCTAGGGCTGAGGGCAAGGCCAGCCATGCTACCTGAGGTAGGCCGTGTCTGGGGCCCGGGGCAGGCAGGACACGTGGCCCCCACCTGGCTGTGGCCACCTCCCACCCAGGGCTCCCTCTTGTAGGAGTGTCTTAGGCCAGACGCTCAGGAGCAGAAACGAGATGGAGTCTGGGATGCAGGCTAGATGTTGGGCAGGGAGCTGAGGGGCAGTGTGGCCCGCGGGGAGCCTGGGAGTGAGCAGGGACAGTTAGGGGTGGCCTGCCACCGGCCCCCACCCCACTCGGACCCGGCGCAGAGGCCTGGGGAGGATCCCGAGGAAGGTGGCTCTGGGGCCTGTGGTGGAGGCAGCCCTGCGGGAGCCGGCACCGAGGGCTGCGTGCCGAGCACCCCGGCCGCGCAGCGAGGCTTTCCCTGGAGGAGCGCGTCTCTCGTCCCCCCAGGCCACCCTCCAGCTGCCGCTGGACCAGCCTGACACATCTCCAACCTCACCAGCGTCTTCAAGAACAGAAAGTCGGAAGGGAGATGTGTTTTTTCTTTAAAGTGCAAACATAAAAGCCGCATTTACTGAGCCAGGAGGGTGGGGTCGACCAGTCCCTCCCCTTAGTAAGTGTCAGGGACCCAGAAGGGGGGTCGTGGGACATCCTAGTTAGAGTGGGGACCCACCACCCTGGCGCATCCCCAGCCTGTGCGCCGATGGTGTAGGATGGCAGCCGTCTGGTGTCCTCCAAGGCACCGAGAGGAGGAGTCAGGATCGCTGTCCCACAGGCCGGGCCTCAGGGGTGGCTCCGACATGGGGGGGTGCCATGTGAGGCTTGGGGTGGAATCTGCCTCCACCTGCTGCTGGCGGCAGGACCCCGACCTAGCTGGCCGCTCAGTATCTGGGACGTGGCACCTGAGCTTGCACGGGTCGCCCTTCCCTTCCGGGGGCGCTGAGGGGACGGCGGCCACGTGCTGGGGGTTGTCATGTGCTCAGGGTGCGCAGGGCTGAGTTCTGTGTTGGGAAACAGTACCTGAGCCTCCAGCCCCCGGGGAAACGCTGACAGGAAGATCGTTCAGGGGGGCAGAGACGTGCGTGCTGCGCCGGGCTGGTCACACAGGTGGGGGACGAAGCTGCGGGGTGGCAGGGAAGGGCGCGGGCCCTGGAGCTGCTGGGGCTGGGGCGGAGGCCCAACTGCGGAGCAGCCATGTGACATTCTGGAGCCTCCACTCCCTTCCGGGGAGAGTGAGAGGTAAGTGATGACCGTCCGTCCAAGCAGGTGTTCCGTGGAGGCGGGCGGGGGGAGACAAGGCTCACAGTGCGGCTCCTCACCGGCCCGAGGCTGTCCCCCTGCGTGGATTGTCACTCTGGCCGCAGGTGTTTGCACTGACGCAAGACTTGTACGGAAGCCGGAGGCCAGGGCTGGGGCCCTCAGGGCTCGGCCTACTCCCAGGGAGTGAGGGTCCCCCTGGGAGCACAGCAGCCTGGCCCCGGCCCCTCGTGCCCCAGGTGGCTCCTCCAGCACTCGCTGGTGCCTCTGTAGGTGATGTCACTGTTTGCAGAAGAAAATAAAACTGCTGACTGGTGTTTGATGGACGCCTGCTCCGTGGGGCGCTGTGTGTGGCCAGTCCGTATCCTGGGGGCAGCGAGCCCCACCTCGATCCCGGGTTTCTTCCCTGTGAGATGGGAGAGCCTGACTCACGGAGCTGTTCTGAGGCTAAAACGCTTCATGTAAACGCTTAGACCAGCGCTGAGCACAGAGCGGTGAAGGTCAGACACAGTCTTCAATGGTTATTCATTTTTGAGAGACAGCGAGACAGAGCATGAGTGGGGGAGGGGCAGAGAGAGACACACACAGAATCCGAAGCAGCTCTAGGCTCCGAGCTGTCAGCACAGAGCCCGACCCGGGGCTCGAACTCACAGACCGTGAGATCATGACCCGAGCCGAAGTCAGACACTTAACCGACTGAGCCCCCAGGCGCCCCAGACATGATCTTTTATTAACAGTGCTTTTCACTGCTGGGAATAACCTAATCTGAGTGCTTGTTGGTTAAACAAAACCTACAGAAGTAGAGGCGGTGCCCCCAGTGGCCAAGAAAGGATCGGTCATGTAGTGACGCTTCATAAATACAGCTGATGAAAGCGTGAACCGAGCCACAAAAGAAATGACAGATTTCTGGCACGAGGGAGTGAGGAGCCAACACGCATCCCCCCAAATGCGACTATAAACCTGGAAAAAACGGCCAGAAACGACCATTTTAGTGCTCAAGGCCCACAGCACATTGGAAAGAGTTCATTCATCAAAAATTCTGAATTTCAGGATAAAACCCAAAGTTCGTTGGCATAAAAGCGCCAGGAAAGTCTCAGCCCACGTGGGAAACAGTAAGTGCATCCCCGCGGGCCCGGACGCTGGGTGACCCCACACAGGCTCCAGGGCAGCTGCTGCGGCGCCGGGAGCAGCCAGATCGCGTTCCGGGGAGAGAGGGGGGCGAGCGCGGACAGGACCAGCCTCGCCGGGTGACGGCTTGGCAGACGGGACCAGAAAGAAAGGTTTTCGGTCTGAGACCAAGCACTGATGGAGAACTCGCGCCCGGAGGCCCGGCGCTGTGCGCGACGGGGAAGCCCGCTCCCTCCTCCAGGACTGGGACGGGGCGAGGAGGGCGGCTCTCCCCACCACTCCCCCACCTCCTGGGAGTCCTGGCCAGTGCGATGAGGCCAGAAAAAGAAGCCAAAGGCATCTGGCTTGAAAATGAGAAATACAAGCGTCCGGACTCACTGACCCCAGGACGCCGTGGCAAGCGCCAGAGCAGGCGCGAGGCGGCCCGGCCACGTTTTGACACGTCAGCAATTTACACCCGGAAGGAGACTCTTTTATTTTTTATTTTTTTAGGTTTATTAACCCATTTTGAGAGAGAGAGCGAGAGAGCGAGAGAGCGAGCACGTGTGTGAGTGGCGGAGGGGCAGAGAGAGGGGGAGAGAGTCCCAAGCAGGCTCCACGCTCTCCTGATGCAGGGCTCCATCCCGCGACCCTGGGATCATGCCCTGGCCTGAAATCAGGAGCCTGACACTCAACCGACTGAGCCACGGAGGCCCCCGTGGATCAGCACGTGGGGTTGTAAAACATACCATGTTTAATAGGCACCCTCTGTCCAGGAAACCCTTAAGTATAAACCTAGCAAACGTGGGCGCCAAAAGTGAAATGCTAATGAAAGATATCAAACCAGACCTAAGTAAACGGAGACTCAACACGGTAAAGATCAGTTCCCAGACCCAGGGAGACGCCAGTTCAAGTTCCCGCAGGATTGGTGGAGAGACCGACAAGCAGATCCTGGAATTAGTGTGAAAGACAAACAAGCTGTAATAACTGAAACGTGTTTGAAGGAGAAGAATGTGGAGAAATCGCGGTACCCAGGTCCTTTTACGGAGGGCAAGGTCCCGGGACACACACATCACCACGTTCAGGTGTGCAGTTCGCACACTCACGGTACAGCACACCCATCACCTCTGCCGAGTTCAAAGCACCTTGTGGCCACTCGACAGCGCCTCCCCCCGAGCCCTGGGAACCGCTAACCCGTGTCTGCCTCTGTGGACACACTGGTTCCAAGCCGTTTCCATCGGTGGAATTGGCCCACCCACAATGTAGCCTGGGTCAGCACGTGGGTCGGCGCGTGGGTCGGCACGTGGGTCGGCACGTGGGTCGGCACGTGGGTTGGCACTTTGGTTTTTTCAGAACAGTTTCTATTGTGGTAAAACACACGTAACAAAATTTACCACCTGGACCATTTTCCAGTGTGTGGTTCAGGGGCATTAAACGTGCTCCCAGCATCGTGCAGCCCTCAGAGCCACCTGCGTCCACGGTGGTTTCAACTGCAGAAGCGGCGACTCTGTCCCCACTGGCGCTGACCCCTGGCCCCGTGTCCGGTCTCCCCGGCAGCCCTTTCGGCCCTCTGTCCCGTGACTTTGGCGCCTGCAGCCCCTGTCTGGTGGCTGGCGCTCCTTCCGTCTGCAGCCCCGGGTTTAACTTGTGCTTCTCCTGCTAGTTCCTCACGTCTGAACGTTACATTGTTGACACGGGGCTTTCTTGTGTTTTCACGCGTGTTTATCGCTATAAATGTCCCTACCGGTATTTTTGCCGAGTTTCTCATGTTCTGATACCTTACGTTTTCCTTTTCTCTCATCTCTAAGTATCTTTGGAGTTTCCTTGTGATCTCTTCAAGAGCGTGCTGTTTAGTTGGTACAAACTCGTAGAGTTTCCACTTCGTCCTGTTGTGACCCAAGGAGGTCCTTTGTGGATCTCTTAAAGTCCATCAGGACGCAGTCTGGGGCCTGACGTCGGGCCTCTGCCGGAGACCTTCCCGCGTGCCGCTGACGCGTGCTCTCTGTGTGTCTCCCAGCTGCTGGGCTGTGGGGTCACGTCCTGCTCCCTGGCCTCCCTTCTGCCTGGTTGCTTTGTCGTTATGGAGAGTGGGGCGCCCGGGTCTCCAACTATTGTTGTGGGAATGTCTGTTTCTCCCTTCAGCTCTGTCATTTGGGGTTCATGTATTTTGATGACGTGTTATTAAGGTCAAAGTGACTAATAGTGTTCACCATCTTTTCATGTGCCGTCGGCCATACGCAGATCTCCTTTGAATAAAGGTGTCTCATATCCCCATTTTCAAAAATGTTTATTCATTTATTTTTGAGAAAGAGACAGAACATGAGCAGGGGAGGGGCAGAGAGAGAGGGAGACAGAATCTGAAGCAGGCTCCAGGCTCTGAGCTGTCAGCACAGAGCCCGACGTGGGGTTTGAACCCATGAACCATGAGATCATGACCTGAGCCGAAGTCGGACCTTTAACTGACTGAGCCCCCCAGGTGCCCCCCGCCCCGTCCTTTATGAAATTGAGTTGTAAGAGTTCCTTACACATCCTGGAGACTAGACCCTTATCCAACACGATCTGTAAATATTCTCTCCCGTTCTGTAGGTTGTGTTTTCGCTTTCTTAAAAGCGTCCTTGTTTTGCGCGGAAGCTAAGCATTTTGAAGTCTGGTTCACTTACTATTTCTTTTGTTGCCCGCGTATTTGGTGCCACACCTGGGAAACCACTGCCCGACCCCAAGGGCGTGAAGTTTACACCTGTGTGCCCTTCTAACCGTTCTACAGTTTTCTCAGGTCTTGGATCCATTTTGAATTACTTGTTGTATATGGCACGAGGTAGGAGTCCAAATTCACCCTTTCATGTGTGTTTACCCAGTGATCACAGGGCCGTTTGTTGAAGAGACCACGGTTTCCACACGAGGCCTCAGTTGAGCAGTTGCTATAAGACTGTGACAATCAGGTCAGTGTGGCCTTGGTCAAGACATGGACGTAAATCGATGTGACAGAAGAGCGTCCAGAAATAGCCCTCCCACGCACATGCCCAACTGTGTTTGGGAAGATGCAAAAGCAATTGGACAGAGAAAGTAAAAATTTTTCAATAGGTGTGCTGGGAGAACTGGACATCCTTATGCAAGAAAAATAACACGGACCTCCATCTCACACCTTCTACAAAAATGAACTCAAGATAATGCCTCCAAGTGCGACGCGTAGAACTGCACAGCTCTGGGGGAAGACATGGGAGACAACCTTTGTGATCCGGGGTTACCCAGTGTCAAAAGCATGAAAAGCATGATCCATATAAGAAAAATACTGGTGAACTGGACGTTATCAGAATGGAAAATCCTGTGCTGTGGAATGATCACGTACAAAAAGACAAGCCACTAACAGAGAGGAAATGTTTGCGAATCGAATAACAAAGAATTAAGAAAATTTTGACAATTATTTACTGTTGAGAGACAGGGGGAGAGAGAGAGAGCAAGAGCACAGGCAGGGGAGGGGCAGAGAGAGAGAGGGAGACACAGAATCGGAAGCAGGCTCCAGGATCCAAGCTGTCAGCACAGAGCCCGACGCGGGGCTTGAACCCACGAACCGCGTGATCATGACCTGAGCTGAATTTGGACACTCAACCGACTGAGCCCCCCGGGCGCCCCTAGTTTGGCAGTTTCTTAAAAGGTTAAACACGCACCTGTCACATGACCCGGCAACCCTACCCCTGGCATTTGTCCAAGAGAAACCCAAACACGTTCACGCAAAAGCTTGGGAACCAATGTCGGCGGCAGCTTTCCTCATAACTGCCCGAACTGGGGGCACCTCGAACGGTTCAGGGGAGGGGCCGGCCGTAGCCTGTGGCCTCGCCATACACGGGCGAGCACCCACCGATAAAAAGGAAGGAACGCTTGTGACACAGAGACCTGGGTGAACCTCCAAGGCGTTTGCTGAGGGGAAGAGACCCCACTCAAAAGGGACACAGGGTAGGCTTCCGTTCGGTGGAGTTCCCAAGACAAAGCCACGGTGACCGGGGGCAGGTCAGGGGCTGCCGCAGGCATCTGAGCACGAAGGGAGGGCGCGGAGGAGGGTTTTGGGGATGGGACAGTCTGGGTCCTGGTCAAGGCGGCCGCAGCCGTCTGCATGTGTGCTAACATTCATCCAACGGTCCGCTCCCCGAGAGTCCGTTTTCTGAGTGACAACTTAAAAAGACAAAAACAAGAAGTAATTCAGAAAGCACAGCCACCGTAGTAAAACTTGATTCGGGTAAGAATCCTCAGTGAGTGCTGGGTTGGGAGAGGATTTCGATGAGGAACAGGGTGTCTACAGAATCCGAGGGGCACCCTCCTTATTAGCTCATACTTACAAGGAAAATTAACTTTGCTCTAGGAAAAGCTAGCGGCCACCACTCTGAGTGGTCAGGGGTGACGTCACTGCCAACCAACTAACTGACGTCAGTCCGCGCCGCTTCAGATGCGTGGGGGACGCGGGCGCTCGCAGGGTATTCCCACCAGAAAAATAAAACTTGAATTTATTCTAGCAGAAACATCAGAAGCTCCCAGAGAGGGAGCTCTTCAAAGCAACTGGCCTCAACTCTTAAAAATGTCAGTGTCCTAAAAGACATAGATGGTAGAGGAACTATCGGGACACGTGACCTGGGACACCGGCGAGCGGTCCCGGACCTGGGAAAGCCACCGGGGTGGCTGGCGCCTTCGGAACAAGGATCGTAGACGGAGGCGGCGCGTCTCGGGCGCCAAGGCGAGCCGGCGGTGGTTTAGGCCTCTGCCCACGGGGCTGGGAGAAAAGAAGATGCATAGACACACGCACGGAGAATGGTGAGGCCGATGGGCGGCGGCGACAATGGGGCGCTCCCGACGCCTGGGGCACCTGCTCTTGCAACGTTTGTCTAAGTTGGCAATGATCTCAGAATCGGAAGTGGACATGCGCGGCATCTGCTTCCGGTTCTGACCGCAGTGAAGCCGCAGGCGGCAGGCCAGTGGGTTTCCCGGAGCAAGTGGGGAGCCAGACCAGCGGTGCCACAGCCCCAGGCAGCGGGGGCCAGGGGGCAGGGGTGCGGGTGGAGGGACGTGGGCTCAGTGACCCCGGCACAGGGCCATCCAAGTGGGCGCAGAGGCGAGGCTGGAGCGCAGGTGGGGAGCGGCTCAGGGTGTACAGGAGCGCACGTGCCACGGCTCAGGTCTGCGGCTTCGGGCTGGGGGCGGCCCCTGGCGGGCTCACAGAGATCGGACACTATGGTCTGTGTACCAGTTAGTTATCCATTGCTGCGTAACAAACAATCACAGGGTTAGTGGCTTTAAAAAACATGCATTTATTGGGGCGCCTGGGTGGCTCAGTCGGCTAAACGTCCGACTTCAGCTCCACGGTCTTGAGGTTTGTGAGTTCGAGCCCTGTGTCGGGCTCTGTGCTGACAGCTTAGAGCCTGGAGCTGCTTCAGAGTCTGTGTCTCCCTCTCTCTCTGTCCCTCCCCTGTTCACGCTCTGTCTCTCTCAAAAATGAATAAACTTAAAAAAAATGAAAACAAACAAACATGCGTTTATTATTCATGCCCAGCTCCCTGGGCAGGAGGCCGGGCACAGCTCACCTGGGTCCTCTGCTCGGGGCTTCAGAAGTGTGCAAACTGTCAGGTTTCCTTATGAGGCTCAGGGTCTTCTTCTAAGGTCACGTGGCTGCTTTCTTCTGCTAGACAGCGGGAGGCCACTCACAGCTCTTAGGGGCTGCCAGTCCCCTGACCTGCGTCCCCTTACACGCCTTCTCACATCCTGTTTAGCTCATTTGTTCAAGGCCAGGAGGAGAATCCCTTGGTCCTGCCTGTCTGTCAAGACAGGGTCTTAAATAACAGAGGCCAAGTAGGGGAGTTCTCGCTCACTGCCTCTGCTGTGTTCTGTCGGCTGGAGGCAGGCCACAGCGCTTCCTGCGCTGGAGGGGGAGAAGTCATTCCAGGGCCTGAATCCTGGGGGGATGAGTTGGCATTGGAGCCAAAATATCAGAAGACAAGCCATGCGGGGCAGCACTGGCGTCTGGACCGGGCCGGGACCAAGAGACCTTCGACTTATGTCTTAAAGAGGAAAGACGACATGGACACCGGCTGGCTTAGTAGGAGGAGCACACAACTCATGGTCCTGAGTTCAAGCCCGATGTTGGGTGTAGAGACTACTTAAATAAATAAAACTTAAAAAAGAGAGAGAGAGATGGGGTTCCTGGGTGGCTCAGTCAACTATGGTTCAGATCATGATCTTGCAGTTTTTGAGTTCAAGCCCCACAGTGGGCTCTGTGTGGGCAGCTCAGAGCCTGGAGCCTGTTTCAGACTCTGTGTCTCCCTCTCTCTCTCGGCCCCTCCCCCAATCGTGCTCTGTCTCTCTCAAAAATAAACATTAAAAGCGAGAGAGAAGAGTACCAGCCACAGTAATGTCTGCTCTAGGGCCGTCTGAGAAAAGTTGAAGCTGAGCCTCATGAAGAGCTGGGGGACCAAGATTGAAAGTTGAACCTGGGGCGCCTGGGGGGCTCAGTCAGTTAAAGGTCTGACTTCGGCTCAGGTCATGATCTCACGCTCGTGGGTTCGAGCCCCACATGGGGCTCTGTGCTGACAGCTCGGAGCTTGGACCCTGCTTCAGATTCTGTGTCTCCCTCTCTCTCTGCCCCTCCCCGCCCATGTTCTCTCTCTCTCTCAAAAATAAATAAAAACATTAAAAAAAAAGTTGAACCTGATTGATCTGAGGGAAGTCGTGTTGGGTGCTCCACAGATCGACACCGAAAGGCACAAAAACAAGCCCACACAGGTCCAGGGACTGAACGGCTGCAGAAATAAGAACCAGCGCCCTTCAGAGAAAGATAACCGAATGGCGAGTCTTTACAGAATGTCCAGTATTCAGCCCAGAATTACTAGATGTGCAAAGACACAGAATCTCCTCATCCCGGCGAAGAAAACAGCCAGCTCTCAGTTAATTTTCTCTCAGCTGCGGATCTGCCCTCATCACCTGCCCTGCGAACGGTCTGCTCGCCGCCAAGCAGAAGTACTTTGAGCAGTTCCGTCTGTGATCACAGAGCAGGTGTCGAGGCGGGAACCAGTGACCGCGCGCCTGCGGCTCAGTCCTCACACAGACCCCCGCCCAGCCGCGCACGGCGACACCGGACGTGGGACCCTGTGCGGCAGTGAGAAGAAACAGCTACCGCGTAGACCGCGCGTGTGACGTCTGAGGGCAGACAACGTGATCTCCGGTCTGAGAAGCCGGGACAGCGGTCCCCTCTGAGGGCGCGAGGGCGTGTTCCGCTTCTCCATCTGGGTGTCGAGTTACATTTGTAATTTGTGCACTTTTCTCTAAGTATTGCCGAGGACCGTCCCCAGCCTTTTCCCTGGCCAAAGCCCACCCCCTCTGTCTTGCCGGTACGGAAGGGGTGTCCCCTGGGCCTCCACCACGGACGGGGGGTGACGGCTCGGGCAGCCTCCCGTGCCGGTGGGTCACCTGGACCCCCACGGGCCCTCCTGCTCTGGAGGCGGGTATTCCCAGTCGCCCCCCCAACCCCGCTGGGGCTGCTCTACCTACGCGGTGAAAACATGAGCCCAGAGTTGCTAAGGAGCTTCGGGGTCCCCAGGGCGGTCCACCTGGAGACGCTCCTCCTTGAACTGAGCACCGTGGCCTCTCCCTGCTCTGCCCAGAAGTGGGCGGTGGGCCTGCAGACCCTCCCCAGGGGCTCCCTCTGTCTCTGGGCCCCACCACAGGGGCTGCCTCTTCTTGGCCAGAGAGGCTGACCCGTCCTCTGGGCTCCCCCAGTCTGCCATGGACCAAATGGGAGGGACCTGGGCTCCCCGCCCTTGGTGCCAGGCTGGAGCCCTGGACTCTGGGGAGCTCAGAGGGCAAAGCCCGCAGGCCCTTCCCTGTGGCAGGAAGCTGCCCTCTCAAGCACCTGTTAAACTGAGGGCTGGAGGGGGGGGCGGGGGCGGAGCTGCCTGCTCCTTTGCCATGGCAACAGCGCCCCCCCCTGCGCCGCTGGGGGGACAGACGGCCCCAGGGAGCTGGTGGCGGGAAGGCAAACCCTGCTGAACTTCCCTTCTCAGAGGGCTGCGTCCCTCTCCTATCCCTGGGGCTTCCCTGGCAGACTGGCCTCATGCCCTCCAGGCACGCTGGGTTTCTTAAGGCGGCGTGTTTGGGCACCTGGATTGTCTTGTAAGTCACCCCGGGCCCCGGGCCCCGGTCCATGTTACCCAGGGACCCAGCACAGGGCTGGCCTTACGGTGGGGCCCCTGCCTAGCCTCGGGGGTCTAGCTGGGGTGCAAGCAGCCGCCCGCCACCCCCCTCCAGCCCCGCCCCCAGGGGCTCCCAGGCCCTGCCCACCGCCCCCTCCGGCCTCCCCTTCTCTGATTTGGGGCCACTTCTCGCCTTTCCGAGGAGTGTTCTCCTCGCCATGGACACCCCCTAATGCGCGGCCTCAGGGGCAGCTCAGTTCCCTGGGTGTCCAGCCTTGGGTGCTGAGGGCGGGAGGACCTTGACCCCAAGGCTGTCCAGGGTCCTGCTGCCCAGGTAGGGTGGGCGATGAGAGGCCACTGACCTTGCACGTGAGGTGAGCTCCGGAAGCCTGTGGCCCAAGGCCAGGAGCTGAGGTCATTCTGGAGGGTGCGCTCAGCCCTGCCCCCCACCCTGCCCCAGAGCCCCTGCCTGGGCAGCAGCTACCACAGTGCCCACTGGCCTTGGCGCCGCAGGAAGGCACATGCACAGGTGGTCAGTTATGCTTTCGCAGGTTATTATTAACCCAGCAGTGACATCACCGGCAGCCAATAGGAGGAGGGTTTATTTCCAGGCCGACAGCTTGATAACGGTTAATTTTAGCTGGATCCTCTTTCCCCGGGCTCGTGAAGCCTCAGCCAGCCAAAGTGGGGGCTGCTTGTGTCTCCCCAAACAGCTCGCGGCTGGGGGCAGCTGGGGGGGGCACGGGAGGGGGCGGAGAGGTGCTGTGAGGCTGTGCCAGGCTGGTGGCCCCTTCTTTGCTCCTCCCGCCGCCCTAACCAACGCCTTGGCTGCTATGGGGTCCGTTGTGACTAGAGGCTGAGATTTGGGAGGAGTGGGGGAGGCACGGCAAGCCTGGCTTGGGGGGCAGGGAGGGGCACAGGTGGGAACCAGCTGGCTGTGTGCAGGAGCAGCGTTGTAGGGACCCAGGCCTTCCCGGCCGACTGCAGGCTCCGCTCTCCTTGCTGCGTGCCCTTCGGCACTGCGGCTGGCCTGTGTGGCCAGCTGACGCTTGGTCGCTCGGTGTTCCACTGCCTGGTGGCCCCGCCCAGCACTTGCTGAACGCACAAGGCCGGGCGCCTGGGCTTATTTTAGGAGTTAGTGTTCAGTTCTGTTCAATGATCTTTGGTTATTAAATAGTATGCAGTAGCCGAGTAGTTGTTAGTTTTGGGGACTCTGCAGTGCACGGACTTGGTCAGCACTGTTGGTGTGTTATTATGTAGTCCGCTGTCCAAAGAACTTGAGCGTGGCCACCTGGCCAGGCTGCCCGGCTGCAGGTGCTTGGGGCACATCCTGGGGACACGGAGGCATTTTGGAGAAACCACCTGAGCCCTATGCGGGTTCAGCATGTAGGACCTTCAGGGAGGATTCTGCTGCCTTCTGCCAGCAGTGGCCCCTGCCCTGGGCAGCATGGCCTCCTGGCACAGGCTAGCCCCTGGCAGGGGCGTCGCAGTGTGATTCGGTTCCCACCAGGCTGATAGCCCTGGGTGAGCTAGCAGTAGGTGTGCAACTCAAACCTGTTGGGGGGGGGTGGTCTGTAGGCAGCCCGGGCCCCAGGTGGTCCCTCTGAGGAAACGAGGGTGGGCATCTCCAGGGTCCTGGGCCTCCCGTGGCCTTGGATTAGCCCATCCCCGCCTCAGCCAATCATGATGTCTCCCAAACCCCTGCTAACCTTCAGGCGGGGAGGGACGCAGTAAATATAGAGGGCAGCTGGGAGGGGGTGGGGTGGGTCTCCATCTCGCGCCAGGAGTTTATTTTTAATTCCTGGCTCCTGCTTGGTGGTATCAGCAGCACTTGGAGGTGCCCGGAGTCATCTGCAAGCCCCTCCCTGCCTGAAAGGGCCAGTCTGTCTGTCTGTGGGTCCGTCCATCTGTGGGGGCAGACCTTGGTCCTGTCGGGCAGGCCCCCCTCCCCACAGCCCAGTGGAGGGTCTGTTCCCTCCCTAAGAGACTTCCCCCTGAGCTGGGGAGACCAACTTGGCCCCTAACCACTGAGCTGGGCCCCTTTACCTCCTGCCCCCTGCGGGTCCCATCTCGGAGCCCACCCTCAGCCACTGCCCCCGTGCACGGAGCTGGGCACTAGGCCTCTGCTCCCACCCACTCAGCACACGTTTCTTTTCTTTTTTTTTTATGAATTTTTTTTTCTGTTTTTCATTTATTTTTGAGAGACACAGAGAGACAGCATGAGCAGGGGAAGGTCAGAGAGTGAGGGAGACACAGAATCTGAAACAGGCTCCAGGCTCTGAGCTAGCTGTCAGCACAGAGCCCGATGCGGGGCTCGAACCCATGAACCGTGAGATCATGCCCTGAGTCAAAGCCGGATGCTTAACCGACTGAGCTACCCAGGCGCCCTACATCACGTGTTTCTTAAGACCTTGCTTGACCTTCCCCCAGACCTTGCAGTTATTAAGATGAGTAAGACAGGAGCGGTGGCCAGAGGACGGGAGACAAGGCCTTGGGAGAGGTGCTCATGGGCAGTACACTTGGTTTTCACACAACACACGGCTCTATCCCTCCCCTTAAAACCCATTTTGGCCATTGCCCTGGTCTGCCCAGGACCCTCAGAGGTCCCCAGTCTGTGGCCTGGGGCTATGACCCCTCTGAGGCCTGGGGGCGGGGGGGGGGCGGAGGGGGGAAGCGGCAGGGGCCACAGCCGGAGCTCTGCTCCCCTGGGAGCTCCTGCCCCCTCGTGCACACCAGGGGGGCCTGGAAGGTACCCGTGGGCTCTGGGAACAGACCTGGAGTGTTCCCTGTATGGAGAGAGGCCCAGGGTGGAAGACAGTCCTTTCTGGAAGCCTCGGGGGGACGGTGGTAGAGGTGGATCTGCTTAAGAGCCTCAGGTCGCTCAGCAGAGCTGAGGGGACCCTGGACACACCATTTTCAGTCCGTACCACAGGGCCAGACTGGGGGCGCGCCAGGATGAGCCCATGTGGCAGCCACTCAGCCACGGGGGCCTGGAAGCAAGCAGACTCCGGGGTCTCAGCAGGGAAGGGCCCAGTCTGCCGAGGCCACACTGAGGAGGCACAGCAGGCTCGTCACGTCACCAGTCACACGTGATGCAGGCCAGGACCACCGCCCAGACCCTGACCTCAGCCCCTGCCCACTCCGGGCTGAGGCCTTCCCTGCGCCTACCGTGACCCCACCTGCGTTTTCCGGTACCCGGGGCTGGCCCCAGGGCCAGAGACCTCCCTCCGCATCTGGGGTGCACTTCTGTCCTGCACGCTGTCCACCTCTCCTCGGTCCAGAAGTGCCTGAGCCCGGCCACTCAGGCTCTGCGTCCTCTGCCCTCCATCTCTGGCTGTTTCTCTCCCGTCGCCGCCCTCCTCTCCGACTCCCTCCCCTACCTCCCTCTTTGCTCTCCGCGCCTCCCTGCCTGCGCTCCCTCCGGGTGCATCCGCGCCTTTGTCGTTCGCTCCCCCGCCGCATCCTCCTCTGGCGTCCCCGCCGCGCCCGCGCGCGCCCGCGGCCCGCCGTCCCCGCATCCCCGCCCCGGCCCCGCCCGCCCCCTCCCCCGCCGGTACCGCATTGCCGTACTGCAGGGGCGCGGTGCACTGCGCCCGCTCCGTCAATAGGTGGACCCCCTCCCGGAGAGATAAAACCGCCGGCGCCGGCGCCGCCAGTCCCTCTGGCTGAGATCTCGGCTCTGGGTAAGGACGCTCGGCCTCCGGGTCTCCGCCTCCGTCCCCAGCTTTCCGCAGAGGGTCCCCTCTCCGGGGACCGGACCTGGGGACACAGAGGGGCCGGGGAGGCGCCTGGCGGGGCTGCGCTGCTCGCCCCGGGCTGCGGCTAGCCACCCCACGCTCCCGGACCCGGCGCCAGGGTTCGGTCCTGCGGGCGACCGGGGCTGGGGTGGGGGCATCGCGGGGGCGCTTGTTTATGCGGTGGCGGCGGCTGGGGACCGGTCTTCTGGGCGGCGGCAATCGCCCTGCTGCCGTGACCTTGGGACCAGCTGGGGCCCTGCGGGGTTGGAGCAGGGTCGGGCTTGCTGGGGACTGCTGGAGATGCCCGCCGAGGGGGAGGCAGTGAGAGTCCGAGCCACTTGCCACCCTGCCCCCACCGGTGGGCCTAGGAGTGTCGGGTTGGTCTCTGCACCCTAGGGTGCACTGCTGGCACCCACTTTCCCTCCCCCAGCCAGCTGTCCCCTCCCGGGCTGCCTAGATTTCTTCACTGACTCCAGGATGAGGCAGGGGTTGTGACTGGGGTTGTTATCAGAGGAAAAGGGGGGAAGGGGGTGTCCCTTCCCCCCACCCCCACCCCAGGCTGCAGGCATCTCTGTCTGGCACTTGCTGAGCCTGGCTACTAGGGCCGATTCTTCTCTCTTTCAGAGCCGGACCCCACCTCCCGGGCCTCCTGTCTGCCCCCTGCCCGGATCCGGGGAGGGCCGAGCTATTCTCGGCCCCTGATCTAGGCACCACCACCTTTCGGGAGCTCTGGCCCAGCCTGTCTCCCCTGGTGCCAGCCTGCCTGGCAGGGATGAGGGGAAGAGGGGAAGATGGCGCGCTCCCTGCTGGAGGAGACGAGTGGAGAGCACTGACCGCTGCAGCTTCTCCGCTGAAGCCGCAGCTTGCTGGTGGGGGTGGGGCACAGCCCGGGGCCCAGGGCTCCTGGTAGGGAGCAGGCGTCAGGGATGGAGCACTGGAGAGCGGGACAGGGTGACTCATCACCAGGCTCCTGACTGGTCATGGGGTTCGCCCAGCGTGGTGTTTCTCCATCTCTTCAGAGGGAGGCTGACCTCCTTCATGGGGGGTGCTCCGTGGGCACGGCACCCAGATACTGACTGCAGATCGGACCGTCGGGGCTTGCCACCTGACCCAAACGGGCAGGCACAGGCTTGGGGGTGGTCTTCCCTCCCCACTAAGCGTGGGGACGTGGCCCCTGCCTCGGGCCCGGTGTGCGGGCAGGAGGTGCTGGCAGCCTGTGGAGGGCAGTGTCTGGCCTCTGCCTGAGGCTGGCCATCGCTGTCCTCCCCAGAATCCTGCCCGGGAGCCCCCTCATCCTGAGCCACAGCGCTCCAGGTCGTTCCGGCCCCTCCCCCCACCCCGGGCAGCATGGGCAAGGAGAAGACCCACATCAACATTGTGGTCATCGGCCACGTGGACTCGGGCAAGTCCACCACAACGGGCCACCTCATCTACAAGTGTGGAGGCATTGACAAGAGGACCATCGAGAAGTTTGAGAAGGAGGCGGCGGAGGTGAGCCTGGGGGCCCCTGTCTTTTTCCCACGTGGAGGCCAGGCTGGCGCGTGCGTGGCCCATCTCCAGGACAAGAAGGCATGAGCCCTGAAGGACCCTGTGCCGGGGACAAATATCCGAGAGGGTCTAGGTGGAGTGGCAGGGGGGAGGGGAGGTGGCCTCCCTCCGAGGATGTGCTGGTGTTGGGGGAGGGGGTAGCCGCCTGGCTCTGCCCCCCAGGGCAGGGGAGGTGGTCTGGACGCACCATTTCTGCTTCGCTGGGGCCACAGCAGCCTCGGGAACTCTCGGCCATACTGGACTTGAGGACCTGGAGCAGGGTGGGGTTCCCGTGTCCCCAGGGCAGAGGCCTGGGGACACAGGCACTGCTGCCCTCACTTGTCCCACGGCTAGGCCACGACTCAGGGTGGCTATTAATAGCTCATTGATGGGCGCCCAGCCCATCAGCTCCATTTTCTCATGCTGGGCCGGGGAGGGCTGCCTGTCCAGGGTGGCACTTTTTGGGGGGGTGTCCTGGTTGCCTGGTGAGCATGAGAGGGGTCCTGGTGACTGACCTCCTTTCAGAGACCAGGAGGGGGAAGTGGCCATGGAGTGGGGGCTGCTCTTTGCGACCCCCACCCCCACCCCTGGGCTCTGGGAGAAGGCCCTTCGGGGGGCTATGAGAGTCCTCTCCTGGATGGCAGAGGGGCTGTGGCCAGGGCCCAGGAGGAGTCAGTTGCTGGCCTGGGCTGACCTCACTCAGCATGGGGGGGGCTTGCGCTGGGCTGCCTCCCTCCACGCCTGGGCCCAGAAGCTGTGTCACTCCCTCCTCCCCTGCGGGTTTGGCACTGGGGGGAGGCTGTGGGTGTTTGCAGGATGTCTGATTCAGGTCTAGCTGGGTCCCATCTGGGTCCTGGCTGGGTGGCCTTCCTGGCTGGGCAGCCTTCCTGGGGGCAGAGCCCTGTCCATGCTCAGCCCAGCTGGGCAGCAGTAACCACAGCTCCGGCCCCGGCACGAGGGTCTTGCTGGGCTGGGCACAGGTATTTGCAGGTGGGGCGAGGAAGGGGAGGAGGGGCCCAGAACTGCTTGGAAGCCTTGGCTGTCTGTAGAAAGAGCTGGAAAGCCAGGCCCTTCGATGCAACCACATCCAATTTCCTTTTTATTTTTTTGTCTTTAAAAAGAAATCACAGAGGGATTTTTGGCTTGACACCTTCACAGTGGTGCCGCAGGCAGCGATCTGCGACTGTGCGTGTGGGGGTCACCAGCTTCAGATACAGGGGACCCCTCAGCCAGGGAAGGGGTTCAAATCGCCTAGGGGCTTCTCTGCAGGCCTGACTCCCAGGCCCTTGCGCCACCTGCTGGTGGACATTCAAATGGCAAGCATCGAGGTGGCAGAGGCCAGACCCGGGGACGCAGGATGGCAGGGCTGAGGTGTGGCTGTTCCCTCAGAGGTCCGTGCACCTAGCTCCCTCATTGCAGAGGTGGGCCCAGAGTCCTAGGGTCCCAGTGGGAGCGAGGGAGGCTGTCACCTAGGCCTCTCTGCTGTGACACGCTGCCATGGTCCAGGGGGCTCCTCTGGCCAGCGGGCTGAGTGCCGGGCCCCTCCCTGAGCCATGCCCCACCCCTCCAGATGGGGAAGGGCTCCTTCAAGTATGCCTGGGTGCTGGACAAACTGAAGGCAGAGCGGGAGCGTGGCATCACCATCGACATCTCCCTCTGGAAGTTCGAGACCACCAAGTACTACATCACCATCATTGACGCCCCTGGCCACCGCGACTTCATCAAGAACATGATCACCGGCACGTCCCAGGTGGGCAGAGCCACGGGGGCCGCGGGGGCACCCGCGGCGGGCAGGGGCACCCATTCGGTAGACACCTGGGGGCCTTGAGGGGTAGCTGGGTCTCCTCTGCTTCCTTGCCAGGGCATACTAGTCTCACTCACAGCTGGCACAGAGTCCCCCACAGAGCCGATTAAGTGCCCCATCATCTCAGGTAGGCAGAGGTGCCCGTAAGGACCGCTAGCCACTGTCAGGGCCACCTTTGCAGACAGACCCGGACAACCAGACACTGCCAGGCCGTTCGCACAGATGGGCAAGCTCCTGTGCCGCCCCTGAGGTCCGGACCCCCGAGGGCCCACCCAGGCCGCCTGCCCAGGCCCCCCGCGCACTGCCTGGCGGGCCCGGGCTTACTGTGCCTGACCTGCCGGCAGGCGGACTGCGCCGTGCTGATCGTGGCTGCGGGAGTGGGCGAGTTCGAGGCGGGCATCTCCAAGAACGGGCAGACCCGCGAGCACGCGCTGCTGGCCTACACGCTGGGCGTGAAGCAGCTCATTGTGGGGGTCAACAAGATGGACTCCACGGAGCCCGCCTACAGCGAGAAGCGCTATGACGAGATCGTCAAGGAGGTCAGCGCCTACATCAAGAAGATCGGCTACAACCCCGCCACGGTGCCCTTCGTGCCCATCTCCGGCTGGCATGGCGACAACATGCTGGAGCCTTCCCCCAACGTGAGTGGCCACAGCTGCACGGGGGGCGGGACTGCTCAGACCCCTGGCCGGGAGGCCAGGGCACCGGGCCAGAGGGCCTGACCACAGGCTCCCCTCAGCCCTGCCGTGTTCCCCTAACCTGCAGGGCCCCGGGCGCCCGGCTCCAAGGGTGTCTGCCCGGCGGGTCGCGGCCTCCTCGGGGCCCACGAGGCCAGCAGGGGCCCCTTCTCTGGCCAGGGGTACTCTCTCTGGGTGGACAGTGCGGGAGCAGCGGTGGCCACGGCCTAGACCCAAGCACTGGGTCTCTGGAGGCCTGCGTCATCTCCCCCGGGGTCTCCCTGGGGTGTGGAGTGGGCAGGGCTCTGGCTTGCACGGGCCAGGTGGGAAGCTTATGGCCGGGGCCGCCGTCTCGGGGACTCTGACTGGCGGGAGGTGATGACGTGGAGCCCAAAGTGGAATTTTCAGAACCTGAGAACCAGGGCTTAAACGCAGTGGAGGCAGAGGACAGCGCTGGCGGGTGGCCATTTGCTCCAGCCAATGCTGCAGCCACCCACACAGAGGGGGGCGGATGTGGAGGGGACCCTGGGGAGAAGCGGGGAGGCTGCCCTGGAGCCCGGCGGGCAGGGGACGAGGCTGTGGACCCTGCCCCCGTCTTGCTGGCTGCATGCTTGCGTGTTGTGGGTCCCGAACAGGATGTCCCGTTGCAGTGGGTGAGCTGACTGCACCCCCCACCCTCCCTGCGGGGCAGACCGAGCCCCCGGCCCCGAACTCTCTGCTCCTGACCTGCTGCCTGGGAGCCGTCTGTTGATCTGTGCTATCTGGAGAACACAGTCCCAGGGCGGCACTGTTGGCCCCTCCCCTTCTCCCTGCCTGTGGCCAGTGGGCCTCAGGCTGCATGCAGGAGGGCACTGGGCGTGCTGGCAGGAGAAGCCCTGGACAATGCCGGTCAGCCGTGCCTGGGGACACAGTGGCACAGTGGTTGGGGGCCAAGGCTGGACTCTGCCTCTAGCCTGGCTGCTGGCCTGGACTCTGACCCCTCCTGCTCTGGTGCTGGCCCCGCCCAGGGATCTGCAAGAAAGGGGGGCTGGGCTGGGCTCCATGCTGGATGCTTATTCAGAGGTGCTAGAACCCTCCTCCGTCTGAGCAGTCTGACCAGGCTGGAATGGTTCCGTAAGAGGCTCCACCTTTTTTTTTTTTTTTTTTTTTTGCTGCCCTCCTTTTCCAAGGCTTCTGTGATGTTGGGAGTGTGAACTGGGGTTGGGGGGTGCAGGGCTACGCAGCTTTTCGAGGGCATGCACTGGCTTAGGGTGAACTGTTGGCCATTAGGCAGTGGCGAGTCCGTGCTCCCTGCCCCCCAGGCTCCCTCAGGTCACAGGCCTCCACCGGGATTCCTGGAAGGCTCTGGGGAGGCCCTGGGGCTGCAGGATAGGGTGGGGCAGGTGGAGGAGGTCTTGACCTCCAACGGACACCTTCTTCTTCCCGTCCAGATGCCATGGTTCAAAGGCTGGAAAGTGGAGCGTAAGGAGGGGAACGCCAGCGGCGTGTCCCTGCTGGAGGCCCTGGACACCATCCTGCCCCCGACGCGCCCCACAGATAAGCCGCTGCGCCTGCCGCTGCAGGACGTGTACAAGATCGGCGGTGAGTGAGGCTTCGGTGCCTGACGCTTGTCGTCCCGCTGCAGGCCCTGGCCGCTTCTGCCCCTCACACCCCGCTCCTGAGGCCAGGGCCCCTGACAAGGAGCGTCTCAGACCAAGTTATCTGCCTCGCCCTCGGTGCTGTACACTTTCTTGGGGACCATCCATCCACCTGTCCATCTCCCGTCCCTGCTCCATCCATCCACCCACTCACCCATCTGCCTATC